>JARQOD010003346.1:0-65960 GCA_033576555.1 Oophaga sylvatica | reverse complement strand
AAGTATTCAGAACTTTTGCTCAGACACTCATATTTAAGTCACATGCTGTCCATTTCCTTGTGATTCTCCTTGAGATGGTTCTACTCCTTCATTGGAGTCCAGCTGTGTGTAATTACACTGATAGGACTTGAGTTGTAAAGGCGACACCTGTCTATATAAGACCTCACAGCTCACAGTGCATGTCACACCAAATGAGAATCATGAGGTCAAAGGAACTGGCCAAGGAGCTCAGAGACAGAATTGTGACAAGGCACAGATCTGGCCAAGGTTACAAAAGAATTTCTGCAGTACTCAAGGTTCCTAAGAGCACAGTGGCCTCCATAATCCTTAAATGGAAGAAGTTTGGGACCACCAGAAGTCTTCCTAGACCTGGCCGTCCAGCCAAACTGAGCAATCGTGGGAGAAGAGCCTTGGTGAGAGAGGTAAAGAAGAACCCCAAGATCACTGTTGCTCAGATCCACAGATGCAGTAGGGAGATGGGAGAAAGTGCCACAAAGTCACCTATCACTGCAGCCCTCCACCAGTCGGGCCTTTATGGCAGAGTGGCCTGACGGAAGCCTCTCCTCAGTGCCAGACATATGAAAGTCCGCAAAGATTTTGCTAAAAAACACATGAAGGACTCCCAGACTAAGAAATAAAATTCTCTGGTCTGATGAGATGAAGACAGAACTTTTTGGTGATAATTGTAAGCGGTATGTGTGGAGAAAGCCAGGCACTGCTCATCACCTGCCCAATACAATGCCACCAGTGAAACATGGTGGTGGCAGCATCATGCTGAGGGTGTTATTCAGCTGCAGGGACAGGATGACTGGTTGCAATTGAAGGACACATGAATGCGGCCAAGTACAGAGATATCCTGGATGAAAACCTCTTCCAGAGTTCTCTGGACCTCAGACTTGGCCGAAGGTTCACCTTCCAACAAGACAATGTCCCCAAGCACACAGCTAAAATAACAAAGGAGTGGCTTCATAACAACTCTGTGACCATTCCTGACTGACCCAGCCAGAGCCCTGACGTAAACCCAATAGAGCATCTCTGGAGAGACCTGAAAATGGCTGTCCACCAACATTCACCATCCAACCTGACGGAACTGGAGAGGATCTGCCAGGAAGAATGGCAGAGGATCCCCAAATCCAGGGGTGAAAAACTTGTTACATCATTCCCAAGAAGACTCATGACTGTACTAGCTCAAAAGGTGCTTCTATTAATACTGAGCAAAGGGGCTGAATACTTATGACCATGTGAGATTTCAGGTTTTCTTTTTTATTAAATTTGCTAAAATTTCTACATTTCTGGTTTTTTTTCCAGTAAAGATGGGAGCAGAGTGTACATTAATGAGAAAAATGAACTTTTCTGAATTTACCAAATGGCTGCAATGAAACAGAGTGAAAAATTTAAAGGGGTCGGAATACTTTCCACACCCACTGTATGTGGGGCTCATACTCTGTATATGGTGCTGTATGTATGAGACTATGAGAGGGTTGATACTGCATTTAGAGGGTTATGTGGGGGCTAATTATGTTAATAAGAGGCTATGCAGGGTTCATATTGTATATAGGGGCTATGTGGGGGCTCATACTTTATATAGGGTCTATTAGGTGGTTCACACTGCATATAGGATGGCTGTGTGTGGGCTCATAATATATATAGGCCTTATTTAGTGGGGATCATACTGTACATAGGGGCTATTTAGCTCACACTGTATATAGGGGCTATTTAGCTCACACTGTATATAGGGGATATTTAGCTCACACTAAATATAGGGGCCTTTGTTGGGGATCATACTGTACATAGGGGCTATGTGGTGGCTCACACTGTATATAGGGGCTATTTGGCTCACATTGTATATAGAGGGCTGTGGAGGCTCATACTGTATATAAAGAGGCTTTAAAGGGCTCATATTGTATATAGGGGCTAATTAGCTCACATTGTTTATAGGGGGCTTTGTGGGGGCTCATTGCATCTTGGGGATGATACTGTTTATAGGGGACTATGCGAGGGCTCATATTGTATATAGGAGGTTACGTGACACATCGGGTGCTGGGGCGCACACAACTTCTAAACTGCCCGGAGTCCTGGGATACTTTTAGTCCGAGCCTGATTGTACGTCAGTAACCATAGAAATGTCCGACTGATAGAGCAATAACACTGAAATCGCAGATAACATGTTTCTTGTGGGGTCTGCCACTTCAGGCTGCTACATGTAATGAGATGGTGGCCGCAGGTTTCTGCTATACAGTAGACTGACTCCTCCTCCTGCACTGACTTGTTTTAGGCTCCGCCCACTTAGACAATGAAGATTGCAATAGAAATCCTGTAGCTTAATGAAAATAAGAAGCGAGACAAGAAGGGAAAGAGTAGAGTAAAGGAAGAAATGTGCCGCGGCCTCCCCCTGCACAGATCCGCTCTCCGCTCCCATCACTTCAATACAATTATGTTAATTTCAGACAAATTGGCTCGTTATTATCTCATTTTATGCTCTGGAAATGTCGGATTTGTTTTAATTTTTAGTCTTATTTGTGCTTTGGACCAGAAACGAGCGGCGATAGGAAATCTTCAAAAGAGAATCGCACAAAATTATTCCTTCATAAATCATCTAAACACAAAGCCAATCAGAAAAGCGTGGCCCCTCTGTGCTGCTGATCATTGGGGGCTCTGCTCTGTATTCTTTGTAGCCATAATTCGGTACAAAGCCAACACTAGTCATCACCAAAAGATCACCATCCCCACAGTGAGGCATGGTGGGGTTTCCATGTGCTTTGGGGCTGTTTTTCAGCAGTTGGAACTGGGGCTTTAGTCACGGGGGAGGGAATTATGGACAGAACAAATATCAGTCAATTTTGCAACAAACCTTTAGTCCTCTGCTAAACAGCTGAAGATGAAGAGGAATATCACCTTTCAGCGCAACAACCAGGAGAAGATGAAAGTTCTGGAACAGCCCAGTCCAAGCCCCGACCTGAAGCCAAGGGACAACCAGTAGTGCCCTGAAAAGGTGCTGTACACAGGAGAAGCCCCTGCAGGAGCAGGTAAACTTTTTTGTGTCCACTGTAATAGCACAGTACTGCTTGTGTCATCCCACACATGTAGTGTACACGGGTTTGTACAGTGTAATTTCTCCATTATAGTACTGTAAGGCTAGGACTACATGATGATTTAAGGTGGATGATAATAATCTTGGTATTCTTGGGTAGTGTTAATATCACTGTCCCTGGTGGTCTAGGGTAGTCAGACTAATGACTGTGATAGAAAATGACTGGACACAAAAGAGTAACAGAATTCCCTGGACACCAGGGCCTGGAAAAGATGAGAATTGGATTCTGATGATTGAGGAACAAAAGCACTGATGGTTCACACTGGCTAATGGCCACCTACCATAGAATGGCTACATGTACACCGATGGTTCACACTGGCCGATGGCCACCTACCATAGAATGGCTACATGTACACCGATGGTTCACACTGGCCGATGGCCACCTACCATAGACAGGCTACATGTACACCGATGGTTCACACTGGCCGATGGCCACCTACCATAGACAGGCTACATGTACACCGATGGTTCACACTGGCCAATGGCCACCTACCATAGACTGGCTACATGTACACCGATGGTTCACACTGGCCGATGGCCACCTACCATAGACAGGCTACATGTACACCGATGGTTCACACTGGCCGATGGCCACCTACCATAGACAGGCTACATGTACACCGATGGTTCACACTGGTCGATGGCCACCTACCATAGACAGGCTACATGTACACCGATGGTTCACACTGGCCGATGGCCACCTACCATAGACTGGCTACATGTACACCGATGGTTCACACTGGCCGATGGCCACCTACCATAGACTGGCTACATGTACACCGATGGTTCACACTGGCCAATGGCCACCTACCATAGAATGGCTACATGTACACCGATGGTTCACACTGGCCGATGGCCACCTACCATAGACAGGCTACATGTACACCGATGGTTCACACTGGCCGATGGCCACCTACCATAGACTGGCTACATGTACACCGATGGTTCACACTGGCCGATGGCCACCTACCATAGACAGGCTACATGTACACCGATGGTTCACACTGGCCGATGGCCACCTACCATAGAATGGCTACATGTACACCGATGGTTCACACTGGCCAATGGCCACCTACCATAGACAGGCTACATGTACACCGATGGTTCACACTGGCCGATGGCCACCTACCATAGACTGGCTACATGTACACCGATGGTTCACACTGGCCGATGGCCACCTACCATAGACTGGCTACATGTACACCGATGGTTCACACTGGCCGATGGCCACCTACCATAGACTGGCTACATGTACACCGATGGTTCACACTGGCCCATGGCCACCAATCATAGACTGGCTACATGTACAGCCTTGGTTCACACTGACGAATGGCTACTGAGCATAGACTGGCTACATGTACACCGATGGTTCACACTGACCGATGAACTCCAACCATAGACTGGCTACATGTACACCCACAGTTAACACTGACCAATGGCCACTAACAATAGACTGTCTACATGTACACTGATGGTTCACACTGGCCGATGGCCGCTGACCATAGACTGGCTACATATACACTGATTGATCACACTTGCCGGTGGCCGCCGACAATAGACGGGCTACATGTACACCGATGATTCACACTGGTCGATGGCCTCCTACCATTGACACTGGCTACAGGTACACCGATAGTTCACACTGGCCGATGACCACCGACCATAGACTGGATACATGTACAACGATGGTTTAATAGTCTGCTTACAGAAACTGACTAATCTTCCCATGTGCACAGAATGATTGGAAATAGATTGTTATGTGCATATACACGGTCCTTGTTCTCGGCAGCACATGTGCTTCCTACACAGGATAATCTCTTCCAGGCCCTGGTGTCCAGTGGAATTCTCTTTTGTCCAGTAATTTTCTATCACAGGTCCTAGACTGACTACCCTAGGCCACCAGAGACATTGACATTAACCCATCACTATCCTAGACCACCAGGGGCATTGACAAAAAAAATCATTTTACCCCATGAAGGAGCGTTTTTCTTGTTAATTGGTTGATCAGCAGCCTGTTTAGATTGCAGGATTTTAATGAAATGAGAGATCCTAAGCACATACATTTACACCTTAAGAAATAGAACTAGTAGACCCCAGGGACTGGGAGGCTGAACAAAATGGCTGCCCTGGCCCATCATGTAGTGCATAGAAATAGGCAGTGGTTTATCCTGTAGTGAACAGAGAAGCTCATGGTGACCTGTTCTATAATGCAGCGCTCTTCACAAGGAAAATCCCAAACAACCACCTCACATAAGGAGGGTCAGGGCCTTGCCCTTTAAATGTTTATTGCCTTCTGCATTGTATTCCACATAGATTAAGTTAAGATAGTGCTTCCTTTAGGAACATTAGAGGAGGGCACTTGTAGTATAGTAATTATAGTCGGGGTAAGTCTAGTTTTGCCAAGGGCCACTAGATGGGGATATATTAGTGGGTCCATTTAGGAGGTTTCTAGATGATTAGTGGAAGCACAGTGATAGGGCACAAAGTGGGGGTACTAAGCACATTCAGCATAGAGGAGACTTGTACGACACAAGGGGTTAATTAGAGAAGTGTCGGCCGGGAACTAGTGTGAGGGACTTCTGCGATAGAGTCAGTCGGGGGTGGACCTTGCTACTGCTCGGACGTCCCTGGTCCTGTGCCGTAGAGCCAACACAGAAGAGTAGAGTGTACATGGTACTTGCAGCCATAGTGAAGCCGGTGTATGATACACCATGGGGACGTCAGCCAGAAGCCTGGGGGTGACGAAGTAGTGAAGCCAGTGGACGAGCCACTGTGAGAACGTTCCGCAAAAGTGTGAGTGCTGAAGAAGTAGTCGAGTGGGCCACCAGCGAGTACACGGGCAGGATAACCAGAAGGGGGTGGATGGCCTAGTAGATGTGTATTTCCGTACCTGGACAGAAGCTGGTTCCAGGGGAAGTGTCGTTTTCAGCGAGCTCCTCGTCCCGCAGTTACTTTGTGGTCCATTCTGGTGTAGCAGAGGAAGTGAAGCGGAGCTGTGGAAGATGTATTGCTGGTATCATGTCAAGCGTGCTAATGGTATTTTGGATGTGCTGTGTCAGGAGGAAATAAAGTTGAATTGTTTGAAGTTATTGTAACGGGTCTGGTGGGTGGAACTACTGACGAGACAGGTCAGGTTGGTGGAACCACAAAGCTTTATTATACAAGAGAGATTACTTGTAAGAGAGCGGGTGGCACCCGGGAAAAGGGCAGGGAATCACGGCAGGGGATATAGGTAGTCTCTGGACAAGCAGGTTTGTCACAGCAAGTGACCAAGGAAGTCTCTGGGCAGGCAGGTTGTAATGGTAAGTGACCGAGGCAGTCTCGGGGACAGGCAGGTTGTCACGGCAAGTGACCAAGGCAGTCTCTGGGACAGGCAGGTTGTCACGGCAAGTGACCAGGCAGTATCTGGACAGGCAGGTTGTCACAGCAAGTGACCAAGGCAGTCTCTGGGACAGGCAGGTTGTCACAGCAAGTGACCAAGGCAGTCTCTGGGACAGGCAGGTTGTCACAGCAAGTGACCAAGGCAGTCTCTGGGACAGGCAGGTTGTCACAGCAAGTGACCAAGGCAGTCTCTGGGACAGGCAGGTTGTCACGGCAAGTGACCAGGCAGTCTCTGGACAGGCAGGTTGTCACGGCAAGTGACCAGGCAGTCTCTGGACAGGCAGGTTGTCACGGCAAGTGACCAGGCAGTCTCTAGACAGGCAGGTTGTCACGGCAAGTGACCAGGCAGTCTCTAGAACATGGCAGGCATATACGACCTGATATGGTGGAGCCTCCAGGTAGGCTGCAGTCGGATGGCAGATGATCGCTCCCAGGTGAGCAGGCAAGAGCCGTGGATCTCCGCAGATGATGTCCGAACCTCCGGATGGAGCTGCAGTCGGATGGCAGATGATCGCTCCCAGGTGAGCAGGCAAGAGCCGGGGATCTCCGCAGACGACGTCCGAACCTCCGGATGGAGCTGCAGTCGGATGGCAGATGATCGCTCCTAGATGAGCAGGCAAGAGCCGGGGATCTCTGCAGATGATGTCCGAACCTCTGGATGGAACCGCAGACGGATGGCAGACAGGCAAGCCGACAGGTAACAGGCAGGTAACTGGAATCAGGAGCTGATGGCTGAAACAGAGTTAGACTGCACAGGAACAACATTGCTCGGGCACCTACATTAAGGAGGAAGCCCTTAATATAGGGTGGAGTCCTCCAGCATTGGCTGGAGACTGATTTGGAAAATGCGCGCGGCTCCTTTAAGAGCGGGGGAGGGTGCGGGCGCGCGCCCTAAGGCCAGTAGCAGGGAAGGAGCGCGCGGGACCAGCAGGGCGGAAGGAGGACGCCGAGGATGCCAGAGGCGTAGAGGAGGCTGGAAGCACTGAGGACGCTGAGCGCAGGTGAGGAGAGCGACGTCCCTGTCTGGCAGCAGGCAGGGACGCGGGCGCTACAGTACCCCCCCCTCTAGGCCCCCCTTCTTTAGGCCAGAAAGAAATTTAGCTAGGATAAGAGGGGCATGGATGTTCTCCCGAGGCTCCAGGTTCTCTCCTCAGGACCAAACCCCTTCCAATCCACCAAAAAATAAGTCTTTCTTCCTACCCTTTTTGTGGCCAGAATGTTCTCTACCTCAAATTCATCATCAGCAGACACTGGAGCAGGAGGTGTACCTGTAGACTTAAAAAAAGAGTTAAGAACCACAGGTTTGAGGAGAGATACATGAAAAGAATTAGGAATTCTCAAATTGGCGGGGAGTTTCAATTTATAGGACACCGGATTGATCTGACTGATGATCTCAAAAGGACCGATGAACCGAGGACCTAACTTGTAGGACGGAATTTTGAGTCGAACATATTTGGACGAAAGCCAGACTTTGTCCCAGGACGGAATTGAGGAGGATCCAGACGTTTTTTGTCAGCATGTCTTTTCATGCGCTCGGATGACTGAATGAGTGCGGACCGGGTACTCTCCCAGATGGAGGAGAATTCTCTAACCAGAGATTCCGCAGCTGGATTGTCCACAGAGATGGAAACAGGGACAGGGATCCGAGGGTGCTGACCGAAGACTACAAAAAACGGAGACTTGGTGGAAGATTCGCTCTCATGATTATTGTAGGAGAATTCGGCCCAAGGCAGGAGCTCCACCCAGTCAGAATGGTGGGCATTAACGAAGTGTCGAAGATAACTGGTCAAATTCTGATTTATTCGTTCAACTTGTCCATTGGACTGTGGGTGGTAAGCGGAGGAAAAATCCAGGGTGACGTCTAGCAACTTACAAGTGGCTCTCCAGAAACGTGAGGTGAACTGAACCCCACGATCCGACACAATGTGACGAGGCAGACCATGAAGACGGAAGATGTGGCGGATAAAGTCTTTAGCCAACTCGGGTGCAGACGGAAGACCTGGCAGAGGAATGAAGTGAGCCATCTTGGAAAAGCGGTCAGTGACCACCCAAATGACTGTACAACCAGCAGAGACGGGAAGATCAGTAATGAAGTCCATGGCTATATGCTGCCAGGGGGCAGCGGGTACAGGAAGCGGAAGAAGACGGCCGGTAGGCAGGTGTCTCGGAACTTTGTTGCGGGCACAGGAAACACAGGCAGAAACAAAGTCTATTACGTCTTTGTGCAGGGTAGGCCACCAATAATGCCGGGTAATGAGTTGGAGGGTCTTTTTTTGACCAGCGTGGCCAGCGAGTTTAGACGAGTGACCCCAATGTAGGATTCTCTTCCGATCGGTTTCTGATACGAACGTCTTACCAGGAGGGAGACGATTTAGACTCACGGGAGCCACCTGCATCACTCTGGCGGGATCGATGATATGTTTAGGCTCATCTTCGAGATCCGACACCAGGAAAGACCGAGACAAGGCATCCGCCTTGACGTTTTTGTCAGCTGGGCGAAAATGCAAAAGAAAATCGAAGCGGGCAAAAAACAAGGACCACCGGGCTTGGCGAGGATTAAGTCTCTGTGCATGCTGGAGGTATGCCAGATTTTTGTGGTCCGTGTAGATGATTACCGGATGAAGAGCCCCTTCGAGTAGGTAACGCCACTCCTCCAATGCCAACTTAATGGCCAATAACTCTCGATCTCCTATGGAGTAGTTGCGCTCGGAGGAGGAGAAGAGTTTGGAGAAGAAACCGCAGGATACCATCCTCCCGGACGACGATTTTTGGGTAAGAACCGCTCCGGCTCCAGCAGAGGAAGCGTCCACCTCCAGGAAGAACTGCTTGTTGCCATCCGGGCGATGCAGCACTGGAGCGGAAGAGAAGGCCTGTTTAAGAGAAAGGAAGGCCTCCTCTGCTTCGGTCGTCCACTGTTTGGGGTTAGCATCCTTGCGAGTGAGCGCTGAGATTGGAGCAGTCCTGGAAGAGAAGTGCGGTATGAAGAGACGGTAATAGTTGGCGAATCCCAGAAACCGCTGAATGGCCTTCAACCCCTCTGGTCAGGGCCATTTCTCGATGGCAGACAGTTTCTCTGGATCCATTCGTAGGCCTGTCTGAGAAATAATGTAGCCCAGAAACGGAAGCGAAGTCTGCTCAAAGAGGCACTTCTCATATTTGGCGAAGAGGTGATTCTGCCTGAGCCTGAGCAGAACCTGACGAACATCCCTCCGGTGAGACTGAAGATCCGGAGAGAAGACCAAGATGTCGTCAAGGTACACCACAACACAGGAGTAGAGGAGGTCCCGGAAGATGTCATTGACCAACTCTTGAAAGACTGCTGGAGCATTACAGAGACCAAAGGGCATCACCAGGTACTCGTAGTGGCCGTCCCGGGTGTTGAATGCCGTCTTCCATTCATCTCCTCGACGGATACGAACCAGGTTGTATGCTCCACGAAGATCTAGTTTGGTGAAGACTCTAGCCCCTCTAAGACGATCAAACAGTTCTGGAATGAGCGGAAGAGGGTACTTATTCTTCACCGTGATCGAATTTAGGCCTCTGTAGTCAATACAGGGACGGAGAGATCCGTCTTTCTTTTTAACGAAGAAGAAACCTGCTCCCGCTGGGGAGGTAGATTTCCGGATGAATCCCTTTGCTAAGTTCTCCTCGATATATTCGGACATCGACCTGGTCTCAGCAGCAGACAACGGGTAAATACGCCCACGGGGAGGCGTAGTACCGGGCAACAGGTCAATCGGGCAATCATATGGTCTATGCGGGGGTAATGTCTCTGCTTCCTTTTTATTGAAGACATCAGCAAATGACCAATATGGAATCGGGAGTCCAGGTAGATTAGCAGGTGTAGGAGAAGAATAGATAGGATGAACAGGCACCAGACATGTTTTATGACAGTCCTGTCCCCAGCGAAGAACCTCTCCACTCTGCCAATCGAGCACAGGTGCATGTTTTTGGAGCCAAGGCAGACCTAGTAAGAAAGCATGAGAGAGTCCGGGTAAAACATGAAACGAGATGCTCTCAGAATGCAACATTCCCACCTGCAGGGTTATGACTTCGGTGATAAGTCGGATGGGATGAGGTAGGAGGCCCCCATCCACAGCAGCAACAGATACAGGTTCAACAAGAGGTTTGGTGGGAATGTGATACTTCTCTACTAGAGCCTGTGACACGAGATTCCCAGCTGCTCCAGAATCAAGTTGGGCCATTTCGAAGTGGCGGTTCTTACCGAGCAGAATTGAAACCGACAGCAGCAGGGATGAAGAGGATTTTTTTTGTCTAGATTGACCTCTCCGAGCGAACCTAGACACAGGCGTTTCCCGACTTCTCCGGACAGGTTTGGATCCAGTGCTCCTTACTGCCGCAGTAGAAGCAACTTCTCTCGGCACGGCGTGAGTCCTGACGGGCTTTGACCATCTTGGTCTGGTCGACCTGCATAGGCTCAACAGTGTGCACCTGAGGAGAAACGGAAGAGGTTATGGATCTCTGACACGAGAGTGCAAGATGGGAAAATTTTTTTTTACGGGTGATCTCTTTGGCTCGTTCCTGGAACCGTAGATCAATTCGATTGGCAAGATTTATTAAATCATCTAGAGAGGTTGGAATGTCCCGACCGGCAAGTTCGTCTTTAATACGGCCGGACAGACCCTCCCAGAAGACCGAAATTAGAGCTTCATTGTCCCAAGCTAGTTCTGAGGCTAAAGTCCGGAACCGTATGGCATATTGACCAACGGTGAGGCTCTCCTGACGGAGACGCAGCAGAGGAAGTCTTCCGTCCAGGTTCGTCGAATACCTTCCGGAAGGCCGAGAGAAAAGCAGGCAGGTCAGATACCAGAGGATCCTCTCTCTCCCAGAGAGGATTAAGCCAGGCCAGGGCCTCTCCGGTGAGATGGGACATGATGAAGGCAATTTTGGCCCGATCAGAGTTAAACTGGTGTGCCAGGAGTTCAAAATGCAGGGTGCACAGATTAATGAAACCCCGAGCCAGAGCAGGATCGCCTCCAAACCTAGGAGGAGCTGACAGTCGGGGTCCGGGAATGGAAACCACGGAATTGGGAATCAGCGGGACTGACGGATTATGAGTCATGGCTCCAGCGATGGTTGCTGGTGATGAATTCAGAGTGTCCAGACGGGAATTGACGTTCCGCAGGTGACCCAGGATGGCCTCCTGTTGAGACCTCTGGCGAGACAGCTCATGACACAGTTCCGGGAGTGAAGGGGTTTGGGTGCCACCGGGTTCCATGGCCCGAGCAAACTGTAACGGGTCTGGTGGGTGGAACTACTGACGAGACAGGTCAGGTTGGTGGAACCACAAAGCTTTATTATACAAGAGAGATTACTTGTAAGAGAGCGGGTGGCACCCGGGAAAAGGGCAGGGAATCACGGCAGGGGATATAGGTAGTCTCTGGACAAGCAGGTTTGTCACAGCAAGTGACCAAGGAAGTCTCTGGGCAGGCAGGTTGTAATGGTAAGTGACCGAGGCAGTCTCGGGGACAGGCAGGTTGTCACGGCAAGTGACCAAGGCAGTCTCTGGGACAGGCAGGTTGTCACGGCAAGTGACCAGGCAGTATCTGGACAGGCAGGTTGTCACAGCAAGTGACCAAGGCAGTCTCTGGGACAGGCAGGTTGTCACAGCAAGTGACCAAGGCAGTCTCTGGGACAGGCAGGTTGTCACGCAAGTGACCAGGCAGTCTCTGGACAGGCAGGTTGTCACGGCAAGTGACCAGGCAGTCTCTGGACAGGCAGGTTGTCACGGCAAGTGACCAGGCAGTCTCTAGACAGGCAGGTTGTCACGGAAAGTGACCAGGCAGTCTCTAGAACATGGCAGGCATATACGACCTGATATGGTGGAGCCTCCAGATAGGCTGCAGTCGGATGGCAGATGATCGCTCCCAGGTGAGCAGGCAAGAGCCGTGGATCTCCGCAGATGATGTCCGAACCTCCGGATGGAGCTGCAGTCGGATGGCAGATGATCGCTCCCAGGTGAGCAGGCAAGAGCCGGGGATCTCCGCAGACGACGTCCGAACCTCCGGATGGAGCTGCAGTCGGATGGCAGATGATCGCTCCTAGATGAGCAGGCAAGAGCCGGGGATCTCTGCAGATGATGTCCGAACCTCTGGATGGAACCGCAGACGGATGGCAGACAGGCAAGCCGACAGGTAACAGGCAGGTAACTGGAATCAGGAGCTGATGGCTGAAACAGAGTTAGACTGCACAGGAACAACATTGCTCGGGCACCTACATTAAGGAGGAAGCCCTTAATATAGGGTGGAGTCCTCCAGCATTGGCTGGAGACTGATTTGGAAAATGCGCGCGGCTCCTTTAAGAGCGGGGGAGGGTGCGGGCGCGCGCCCTAAGGCCAGTAGCAGGGAAGGAGCGCGCGGGACCAGCAGGGCGGAAGGAGGACGCCGAGGATGCCAGAGGCGTAGAGGAGGCTGGAAGCACTGAGGACGCTGAGCGCAGGTGAGGAGAGCGACGTCCCTGTCTGGCAGCAGGCAGGGACGCGGGCGCTACAGTTATTCTGGACTCTGAATCCAATTCTTTCAACTCCGAATCGGATGAGAAACACACCAGGGATGAAGCAGTTGCCAGTGCAGCAAGTACAGATAGCGCTGGAGAGTCCACTCCCCGGCTAGTGTTTTACATAGCGCTGCTTCTTTCTTATGCACTTATCCCACAGCAATCCGGCTGAGGAAGGTCTATGTTTAAGACTGAAACATCACAATTGTTTTGGGATTGCTTTACTTTAATAAATATACTCTATGTTTCAAGAAGAGTGCGAAATTTAAATTTTGTATGACTAATGAGTGGTATCCTATCTGAGCACCTATTTTCATATGGAGTGACGTGTATCCTAATTTACTATTCTATAATGCACAAAGAAGCTCATAGTAACTGGTCCTGTAGTGCACAGAAGTGCAGAGTGATCCGTCCAACAATGAACAGAGAAGCTAGTAGAGACTCACCATAAACTGCACAGAGAAGCGCGCAGTGATCTATCCTGTATTGCACAGAGAAGCGCGCAGTGATCTATCCTGTATTGCACAGAGAAGCATGCAGTGATCCATCCTGTATTGCAGAGAGGCACGCAGTGATCCATCCTGGATTGCAGAGACAAGCGCGCGGTGATCCGTCCTGTGTTGCACATAGAAGCATGCAGTGATCCGTCTTGTGTTGCACAGAGAAGCATGCAGTGATCCGTCATGTGTTGCACAGATGCATGCAGTGATCCATCCTGTATTGCACAGAGAAGCACGCACAGAAGTGCAGAGTGATCCATTCAACAATGAACAGAGAAGCTAGCAGAGACTCACCATAAACTGCACAGAGAAGCATGCAGTGATCCATCCTGTATTGCACAGAGAAGCACGCAGTGATCCATCCTGGATTGCAGAGACAAGCGCGCGGTGATCCGTCCTGTGTTGCACAAAGAAGCATGCAGTGATCCGTCCTGTGTTGCACAGAGAAGCATGCAGTGATCCATCCTGTATTGCACAGAGAAGCACGCAGTGATCCATCCTGGATTGCAGAGACAAACGTGCGGTGATTCGTCCTGTGTTGCACAGAGAAGCGCGCAGTGATCCGTCCTGTGTTGCACAGAGAAGCATGCAGTGATCCGTCCTGTATTGCACAGACAAGCGCACAGTGATTTTATCACCATCCATTTTTGGATCTGTGGCAGATATTGCGTTTCATATTAAAACTTTTTTCCTTTCAGGCCATCGGGGTTAATGTCTGTTTTTCCCCCCGGTGGCCACTGGTGTAATTACATTGCTGCTGAGTTTGCTGATCCAGGTGGTGACCACTCCCACCGTCCTTTAAAAGGTCACCTGATGCATCAGCTGACTGTTGGTGATGGTGGTGATACACTTCATCTTTGGAGACCAACCTAGCTGGAGTCAGAAGCTTGCTGAGTGCAGTGGTACTTCAGCTATTACCTTGATCTGGTGCAGTACTCTGCTGTGCAGTGCATTGCAGCAGAGAAAGCTAAGTGTTGCACTTTTGTTCCCCATTCCCTGTGGTGTCTGTCTTTTCTTTCCTTTTGTATTATTAGTGCAGTGGTGTGACTAGTGCTCTCACCGGCCTGCTCCCTACCCAGGGATTAGTGCAGGGCTTGTGAGGGTTTAAGGTATCCTGCTCGGCGACGGGGTGAAAGAACCCATATAGGGACGATAGGGAGATCAGGGCACAGACTTAGGTGAGTGCAGGAGGTGTCCATTTCCCTTGTTCCCTATCGCAGGGCCCACCATTGTAATTGTGTCCCTGGTGTTCCCTTGTGTGTTTTGCCATCTGGTGACCGACCAACTGCCAGGTCGCGTCACACCAGGACAGACATTTCGTGACAGATTTGTCCTGTATGGCTGGAGTCACACACACCGAGTAAAAAATCTGACCGTTTTAGTCGGTCGATAATCGGATTAAAATTTCATGAACATTGATGCGACTAGCATCCGATTTTTTGTAGTTGATGCGATTTAGTCGCATCTGACCGTAGTTGTCACATCCGATTTACATCCGAATTGCGAGAATTTCTCGCAGGCTTGCAAAAATGACATATAATGGATCCAAAAGAATAGTATTTAAATCACAATAGAAAGAATAGATATATACACATAGAACACATATATATATATACACATGTCATTGTGACATGTGTATATATATATATTTATAGTTCCTAGACTTCTACATACTGTAATAGCCGCTAATTCAATTGCCGGCTTTTGTGAAATCACAGAAGCCGACATGAAATGATACATTGTTTAGACACAGTTAACCATGTAATTTCCTGTATTTTGATATATGGTTTGAACTTACAATTACATATGTGTATGTGTACAAAATTTCAGACATGTAGGGGTTAATTAAAGGTGTAAATTCGTTGTAAAAAAAATGTGTCAAATCTCTAATTAGATTTGCCCTTTCTGGGGTGTCTAGGGGCAGATGTCAGTAGCCAGGGGGGCACAAAAAAAATGTACCCTCCCTAGGCTATTATTATCTGCCCCACTCGCTTTGCTTTGTCTGTCTGGTGGAGAAAATACAGCGGGAGCCCACGCATTTTTTTACAACGAATTTACACCTTTAATTAACCCCTACATGTCTGAAATTTACACAAATACACTCATGTAATTGTAAGTTCAAACCATATATCAAAATACAGGAAATGACATGGTTAACTGTGTGGAAACAATGTATCATTTCATGTCGGCTTCTGTGATTTCACAAAAGCCGGCAATTGAATTAGCGGCTATAACAGTATGTAGAAGTCTAGGAACTATAAATATATGTATATATATATGTCACAATGACATGTATATATATATATATATGTATTCTATGTGTGTATATGTATTGATTCTATTCTTTATTAAAGCTGTCAGTGTGATTTTACAGTATAGCCGGGGATGAATTGCCGGCTTTTCTAAAGGACACCGGTGCGATTTAATCGCAAGTCACACGTGCGGTCCGTTTGTAATCAGATTTTTCATCGCTCCCATAGACTTGCATTGGCAATAGTCGACCCACAATCGGTGACAGTGGCAGCATGCTGCGATTGCACACGGACGTTTAAAACGGACCACAAAATAACGGATACTGGGAGCTGCTCCATAGATTAACATAGGGCAGACTGCAATGCGATATTTCATCGCATTGCAGTCGTCCGATTTTGTCGCTAGTGTGACCCCGGCCTATTGCACAAAGAAGCGCACAGTGATCCATCCTGTATTGCACAGAGAAGCGCACAGTGATCGTTCCTGTATTGCACAGAGAAGCGTGCAGTGATCCGTCCTGTATTGCAGACAAGCGCACAGTGATCGTTCCTGTATTGCACAGAGAAGCGTGCAGTGATCCGTCCTGTATTGCACAGACAAGCGCGCAGTGATCAGTCCTGTATTGCACAGAGAAGCATGTGACGCGCACCACATGTGTGGATACCAGGGCTATGGGGTACTCGGAGCCGAGCCCATGGAAGTCTATGGGAATGTCACTGGCACCAGAGCTCGGTCCGTGGCCCTGGCGGTCATACAATGGGGGAATATTTACAGGGGATTGTAGTTATAGTTCGTGACGCCACCTGTGGTTTCTGATCTGATTGACCAGCGCTGCAGGGTAGATCTCTGAGGGGATGTTATGGCAGCTAGGTGTTAAGTCCCCCACAGGTGGGACTGGTCCCTCGAAGTCTATGGTGGTGGTGCAGGGTGCAGATAAGAATTCAGTCACACACAATGCAGTCTCTTTCCATACCTTTACTTGTAGGTGTTGCAGGTATGTCCCGGGAAGCTGGTTAGGTTGGAGAATGCACATTCAGGAAAACTGTTGAGCAGGTTAGAGGCCTCCTTTATCCTCTTAATGTGTGTGAGTACAACTTGCATAAAGTCAAGTGCAACTCTTTCTGTAGCAACTGCGCCTGGCCAACATTGTGGTGGAGCCTTCTATGTCTCTGATTATCAGATGTTGAGAGAACTAAGTCCTTACTTTTGTCGTGCACTGACTCAAAGTCCCCGTTCTCCCTGACTCCGGTTACGTATCAGCGCTTAGGGCTACCTTCTGCGACTTGTAGTCCAGAAAGCCTCCGGTTATCTTATTACTAGGCGTGAAGCACTAGCAACGCTTCGGACCCGGTGTCCGGTTAACTGGGTGAGGGTGTTCTGTCCCTTTGTCACTCTTACTTCTCCACTCGCCCTTCGCCCTGCTCTCGCCCTTAACATAAGCACGTGTAGCAAGCGTGCCAAGGTCAGATTTCCTTCAGTGCTCACTGACCTGTTCTCAGTTGACTCGTTGGTATAACTGCTGTAATTCCTTTCCTTCCTTCTTAGGAACACAGGCAGATTGTTCTGAGTAGCAGGTTAAGGGGTAGCTCTGACTAGGCTAGGATGATTCACTTCACCCGTACTAGCCTCCACTTTCTTGTCAGATGAGCTACACAAGCTCTGTCAGGATTCAGACTTCTCTCCTCTCCCTCCGTCTGTCTGAAGATGGATGGGATGACTCACTCCTGAGCCACCCTAAGCTTGACTGCACTGTCCTAAGACAGGAACTTGAATGACTGGAATCACTATTGCTAAGTCACACTACTTAAATAGTCTGATATGCCTCTAGTGGCAATGCTGAGAAGTGTGCGTGAATGAATATCAAGCTTTACAGTTACCTTCCTGTGCATTTTCCAGAAGATATGTGTGCCTTGCGAAGCTGGGCCACACATCCCCCCTAGTTAAACTCAGCACTCCCGGGCTGAAATAGAAAAGAAAAACATTTTTGTTTTGCATATAACATAAACATAATAACTCATCCCTTGCGGGAGGTACGGACTCTTGAACGTTACAATTTGTACATAGATCAGTAGAAAATTATCAAAATACTTTTCAATAAATACATAGTATAAGACAAGATTCTTGTGGAGGACCCACACCAAAAACCTCCCACGTGGGTCCTGGGTGGGCTGCAGGACTTTATTGCTGCAGACCTCACTCTAGGCCACACCATACGGGTTTTTCTTCAGAGGTAGTAAGGCTTTATGTAAAACCAAAATGGGGCACCGAAGTGCGAACTATTTACAATGAAAGTTTTTGGGCTGGCAAAGTCCACAGCCACGCAGTCCTTTGCATAATAAAACATTTTTCAAGTAAAATCACATTATACTTTAACTCTTTTAAACTCTGTACCCAGCCGGGTATTCTACTTTAAATAAGCATACATACTATGTAAACATTTATCAATAGTAAAGTGCAAATCTTCATCTTTTCAAACTTTATACATGTTCAGGTGCAGTAAACCCTGTCTGGGTCCTACTAGACTAGTTTGCTAGGACTACTCTTGATAACGAATAGGTAACCTTCCTTTCGTTGTACGTACTGACCTACGTGGAGTGGTGTCAGGTATAGTAGTCTCTGGCCTGTCTGTTCTGCGTGCTGGCAAACGGTAATACTGTCTCAACCTTTCTATGGATCTGGCAAGCATACTGGTGGCTGGGCGATGCGATTCGGTTTCACCAGGTGATTCCACTTCTTGGGGTGCTGCCTCTTGTGATTCCACTTCTTGGGGTTCTGCCAGAACAGGTCCTTCTGGAACTGACTCTACTGGCACAATTGGTATGACTGGATGTAGAGATTCTTCTTGCGGTTGATAAAACTGCAGCACAGGAATGATTACAGCATCTCCCACTCTGGGCCAATCTGCAGGTAGATCTCCCAAATCCGTATGTATGACCGCTTCATCACTCTCTTCTTGATTGACAACAGGTTCTTCCTCACGAAGCTTTAATGGGCCAGGACACAACTTTAGATGATCTCTAGACACAGTTGCAGTCGTTTTTCCTCCATCCTTGCTAATGGTACAAGTTTTTCTGTTATCAAATTTGGAATTTTGCACGACATATGGCTCTTGTTCCCACTGATCATCCAATTTGTGCATTCTTCTTTTTCTTTTTAGCACAATTTCTCCAGGCATAAAAGGCTTAGCGGGAGCATTTCTGTTGTAGTTCTTCTCTTGCTTTTCTCTTACTTTATTGAGACTGTCTTCCACGCAGGCTTGTACTCTCCTGTACTGTTCCTGTCGATTCGTGTCCCAATCTTCAGCAGTGTCATCAACCTCTGGTTCCACCACGCCAAGTTCTAAATCCATTGGCAGCTTCCCTGGTCTTGCTCTCATAAGGTAGGCTGGAGTGCAGTTGGTGGAACTTACTGGTATGTGGTTGTATAAGTCGACCAGGTCAGGTAACAAGTCTGGCCACCGGTTTCTTTCTTCCAGAGGTACAGATTTCAGTAAATCAATGACAATGTGATTCATCTTTTCACAAAGGCCATTGGTTTGAGGGTGGTACGGTGTTGTTCTGATCTTCTTACACCCATACAAGTGACAGAATTCCTTGAACAGTTCAGCTTCAAAGGCTGGACCTTGATCAGTCAGTACCTGCTCTGGATATCCGTGTGGTCTGCAGAAACTTGCTTGGAAGGTCTTTGCTGCTGTCTCTGCTGTCAGATCCTTGACAGGGGCGACCACCAGAAATTTGGAATAGTGATCCACCATGGTCAGGGCATATGAGTATCCCGACCTGCTTGGTGACAACTTGACATGGTCCAATGCCACGATCTCCAAGGGACGAGTCGTCTGGATAGGCTGCAGGGGTGCCCTCTGACTACAGTAGTCTTTTCGTCTGAGGCCACAGGGTCCACAGTTCCGGCACCACTTCTCAATAGAGCTGCGCATCCCTACCCAGTAGAACCGACACTTTAACAGGGTCTCCAGCTTTTTCCAGCCAAAGTGTCCCGCTTGATCGTGGTAGGCTTCTAACACCATTTGGATGTCTGCTCTGGGGACCACTATCTGCCAAACCATCTCATGGGTCCTTGGGTCGACGTATCTCCTGCACAACTTCTCACGGTATATGAACAACTGGCTTCTCTCGTTCCACAGGAGTTTTGCTGGTATAGGTGCATCTTTCTCCAAGGAGGAACCTTCCTGTCTTATCAGCTCCTTGATACGGCTGACCACTGGATCGCTGTCCTGAGTCTCCTTCCAGCTGTGATGAGGTAAGGGGTTTAACGTCTTTCCACACCGCTTTCCTTGGACTCGTTGCTCATGAATCATCCCATTTCTGTGGAATGCAGGTAGCTCAATCTCTTCCAGGTCATCCGATTCTTCCTCCGTGTCGGATTCATGCGGCATTCTGGACAAGGCGTCAGCGTTGGCATTTTTACGGCCCGCCCTGTACTTGATGGTAAATTGATAGTTTGACAGCTGAGCCATCCAACGTTGCTCCATGGCTCCCAGCTTGGCTGTTTCCAGATGCGTCAAGGGGTTATTGTCTGTATACGCAGTGAACTTGTTGGAGGCAAGGTAATGCTTGAATCTTTCTGTAATGGCCCAGACCAACGCCAGGAACTCCAACTTGAAGCTGCTATAGTTTTCTGGGTTCCTCTCAGTTGGCCGGAGCTTCCTGCTTGCATATGCGATGACTTTTTCTTGGCCATTCTGCTTCTGACTGAGAACCGCTCCCAATCCTTCGTTACTGGCATCGGTATACAGCAGGAACGGTTGGCTGTAATCAGGGTAGGCTAAGATTTCATCGCCTGTCAGGATCTCTTTCATCTCTTTGAATGCCTCAGCTTGTTCTTTACCCCAGTGGAATGGAGGATTTCTGCTTTTGAGGGGTTGTCCTACCAGGAGGTCCTGCAGAGGCGCTGCTTTCTTGGTGTAATCTTTTACAAACCTCCTGTAGTAACCTGTCAATCCCAGGAACTGGCGCACCTCCTTGAGATTCTTCGGCTCTGGCCATTTCTGGATGGCCGTGACCTTCTCGGGGTCCGGCGCTACTCCTTCGGAACTGACAATATGCCCCAAGTACTGTACCTTTCGTTTGAGCAGATGGCACTTTGAGGGCTTCAGTTTCATCCCATACTTGGACAATGACTCGAATACCTCTGCCAGGTGTTTCAGATTATCCTCATACGTCTTGGAGTACACAATTACGTCGTCCAGGTACAGCAACACGGTTTCAAAGTTAAGATGTCCCAGGCAGCTCTCCATCACTCTCTGGAATGTTCCCGGGGCACTGCTGAGTCCAAACGGCATTCTGTCAAACTCACAGAGTCCCATTGGGGTGGTGAACGCCGTCTTCTCCCGATCCTCCTCAGCCACAGCTACTTGCCAGTACCCACTAGTGAGGTCGAGGGTGGAAAAGTAGTTAGCCGTTTTCAAAGCAGCTAAGGATTCCTCAATGCGTGGTAATGGGTATGCATCTTTATGTGTTATGCGATTTACTTGTCTGTAATCTACACACATTCTCATGCTTCCATCCTTTTTCTTAACTAGGACTAGAGGTGCTGCCCAGGGACTACAACTATCCCTTATCACCCCGGCTTCCTTCATGTCACGCAACATTTCCTTAGCTTTCTGATAGTGTGCTGGAGGTATAGGCCTGTACCGCTCTTTGATGGGAGGATGACTGCCTGTAGGGATATGATGCTGTACTCCCTTAATTGTCCCAAAGTCAAGTGGGTGTTTGCTAAATACCTGTGAATACTCCTGTACCACCCGTAGTACTCCCTGTTTCTGGTGGGCGGAAGTGGTGTCTGTCCCGACATGGAGCTGCTGACACCAATCCGCCACCTGGGTTGCCGGGTCATTATCCTCCGCTGGTTGGCGGGAGGCTAAGGACTCGGTTGTAAGAATAGAATTGTTATCTACGGTATGTAATTTAGCAACAGTGGCATAACGTGGTAAATTTACTTCATCGTCCCCCCAGTTGAGAAGTCGTACTGGTACTCTCCCATTTATTACTTCCACTACCCCTCTAGCAGTCAAGAGTGTAGGTCTGTGCTCTGAACGATGGGGCTCTACTACTGCTTGGTAGTTCTGTCCTCTCAGACCTATTGCTGCTCTACACCATATTAGCATTTCACTCATTGGGGGTATCACAATGGGGTTCGGGTCCGTTACCCGTACATTACCAATTTCACCGTCTGTAAGCCTCGCTTGCTGCTGGCACATCAGGGCCCGGATCTCCCTCTGGATCACTCCCTTCTGCTTTGGCTTGGCAACATCAGCGAGCTGTTGGAGCAAAAACACAACTTCTCCCAGACAGTTACTAATTATGTTAGTACCTAAGACCACATTTAAGCCATTTTCCTCATTTACAGTCTTTACTACCAAAAGTCCCTGATCCTCCAGCTCCACTCTGCCCACCTTTACGTCCACGTTTTCGGCTCCGAGTACTTCAACAGGGAGACCATTAGAGGCGTACACTGTAAAGTCAGGGCTCGGGGGCTGGAGACTGTCCATGGACCAGAATTTATTATAAAGGACATCAGGTATGATGGTCACCTGAGATCCAGTGTCTAGCAGTGCAGGGATTGCGATCCCGTCCAGACTGATGGACAAGTAGGGCCTTCCACCCACAAACCTGCGGTTCCAGTCTAAGGGGCCTGATGAGTCTACTCCTGGGTGTTGGCCCTCGGACCCAGGTTCTGCTCGTTTAAAGGACACTGCTGAGCCATATGACCTTTTCGGTTGCAACGGTAGCAGATGATCTCTCGGCGAGGATGGTGTTGATCAGGGGTCGCTCCTGGGGGTGGCGTTGTCCTCCTCCGGTGAGGCGACGTCCTCCATTTCCTCCGGTTCATCCAAGGGACATCCTCTGGACAGTCGGCTAGCAGTATCTTTCCTCCTTCCTCTTTCCGCAGCTGCAGGGTACTCATTACAGTGGCCAGGTTTTTAGTCAGCTGGCGCACTTCTGAGCGCAGGCAGTCCAACTCAGTAGGGGGTGCCACCTGCGTTTTGGCTTCTGCCACCAGCGGGGAAAAGGTGGGTACTGCCGGCTTTAGAGTGGCTTCGCCCGGGGGATACTGGGTTGCCACCTCAGGCTTTTCCAGGGGTCGCAGTCCTTTTATAGCCATATCCTTTAGGGCATCAAAGGTAGCATCTGGATGATCCAAGGACCACCAGTTCACAGTCCTGCCTTCCGCTTGGGACCTCAGTCCCCGTACAAATTGTTCTTTCAACATTTTGTTTTCATCAATGGCACTTATAGGGTTAACCTGTTTGAGAGCTCGCAGGGCCCCCTGTAGTCGGCAGGCGTAGTCCCTAATACTGTCACCTGGTCTCTGAGAGCATTGATAGAATGCCATCCGGAGATCTGTTTAGAATCATAGAATCATAGAATGGTAGAGTTGGAAGGGACCTACTGGGCCTTCTGGTCCAACCCCCTGCTCAAAGCAGGATTCTCTAAATCATCCCAGACAGATGTCTATCCAGCCTCTGTTTGAAGACTTCCATTGAAGGAGAACTCACCACCTCTTGTGGCAGCCTGTTCCACTCATTGATCACCCTAACTGTCAAAAAGTTTTTTCTAATATCTAATCTGTGTCTCCTCCCATTCAGTTTCATCCCATTGCTTCTAGTCTTTCCTTGTGCAAATGAGAATAAAGATGATCCTTCTACAATGTGACAGCCCTTGAGATATTTGTAGACAGCTATTAAGTCTCCTCTCAGTCTTCTTTTTTGCAAGCTAAACATTCCCAAATCCTGCAACCGTTCCTCATAGGACATGGTTTGCAGACCGGTCACCATTCTGGTGGCTCTTCTCTGAACTTGCTCCAGTTTGTTGATGTCTTTTTTAAAATGTGGTGCCCAAAACTGGACACAGTATTCCAGATGAGGTCTGACCAAAGAGGAGTAGAGGGCAATAATGACCTCACGTGATCTAGATTGTATGCTTCTGTTGATACGTCCTAGAATTGCATTTGCCTTTTTTGCTGCTGCATCACACTGTTGACTCATGTTAAGTCTGTGATCAATTAGTATACCCAAGTCTTTTTCACATGTGCTGTTACTTAGCCCTATTCCTCCCATTTTGTATATGCTTTTTTTATTTTTATTGCCCAGATGTAGTACTTTGCATTTTTCCCTGTTAAAATCCATTCTGTTAGTTGCTGCCCACTGCTCCAGTTTATGTATATCTTTTTGAATCCTCTCTCTCTCTTCTCTAGTATTAGCTACCCCTCCTAGCTTTGTGTCATCAGCAAATTTGATCAGTTTACCCTCAATTCCTTCATCTAAATCATTGATAAAGATGTTGAACAATACAGGGCCCAAAACAGAGCCTTGTGGTACCCCACTTGAGACATTCTTCCAACTGGATGTGCAGCCATTTACAACCACTCTTTGGGTCCGATCACTAAGCCAGTTATGAATCCACCTAACAGTTGCCTTGTCCATTCCATACTTAGTCATTTTTTCAATAAGGATTGTGTGAGATACTTTGTCAAATGCTTTGCTGAAGTCAAGATATACTATATCTACAGCATTTCCCTGATCCACCCAGTCAGTGATTCTGTCATAGAAGGAAATTAAGTTAGTCTGACATGACTTATTAGTTACAAACCCATGCTGACTCTGTTTAATCACTTCATTCTTATCCAGGTACTTGCATACATGTTCTTTAATAATTTGTTCAAAGATCTTTCCTGGTATAGAAGTCAGACTCACCGGCCTGTAGTTCCCTGGGTCCACCTTCTTCCCCTTTTTGAAGATAGGAACAACATTTGCTCTTCTCCAGTCTTCTGGGACTTCTCCTGTTCTCCAAGAATTTTCAAAGATTATGGACAGTGGTTCAAGAATTTCTTCTGCTATCTCCTTCAGTACCCTGGGGTGTAATTCATCTGGACCTGGAGACTTGAATTCATTTATGTTAGCTAAGTGTTTCCTCACTGTCTTTCTGTTTATAGATATCCTGGATTCTTCTATTCCTATAATAGGACAGTGAAGATCAGTTGATGTTACATTTCCTTTCTGAGAGAAAACAGATGCAAAATAGGAATTTAAAAGTTCAGCCTTCTCAACATCCTGACTTACCATTTCATCATTTTCATCCTGTAGAAATCCTATAGCATCTTTGACTTTTCTTTTACTTTTGACGTATCCCCAAAATCCTTTTTTGTTGCTTTTGACGTCACTTGCAAGCCTTAATTCATTGTCAGCTTTAGATAATCTGATTTGTGCCCTGCAGGTTCTGCAGACGGCATTATATTCTTCTTTAGATATGCCTCCCTCTTTCCATTTGATAAACATTTCTTTCTTCCTTTTTAGCATGTGTTTAAGTTCTATGTTCATCCATCCTGGTTTCCTTAAATGCTTCCCATTCTTCCCTCTTTTCGGAATTGTTAACGATTGTGCTTTGAGAATCTCATTTTTCAAGATTTTCCATCCTTCCTGGACATTTTGTCCTTAAGGATATCCAGCCATTGGATCCCTCCAATTCTCTTTCTGAGTTCCTTAAAATCTGCCTTTCTTAAATCTAACCTTGACGTCTGAGTCTTCACAGGTCTTCCTCCTCTTGTTATCCAAAATTCTAAAATAGCATGGTCACTACCTCCTAGAGTCCCAGCCACTCTTACCTCCTCCACCATTTCCTCCCTGTTTATAAGGATTAGATCCAAGGTAGCAGATCCCCTTGTTTTCTCCATTACCTTTTGGAAGATAAAGTTGTCAGCAAGAGAGGATAAGAATTTCCTGGACCTGTTAGTTTTGCCTGAGAGAGATTCCCAACAAATGTCTGGATAGTTGAAATCTCCCATGACCACTATGTCATATTTTTTGGAGAACTTGGCCATTTGATGCATAAAGAGTTCATCCATATCCTCAGCTTGCACAGGCGGCCTGTAGTAAATGCCTACAATGGTGTCCTTTCCATTGTTCTGTCCTTGTATTCTTACCCAAACAGTTTCCACAGAACTCCCAGTCTTTGAAGTGTCAATCTCTGTGCAGATATACGCTTTTCTAACATACAATGCGACACCTCCTCCTCGTTTATCAAGTCTGTTTCTTGCAAATAAGTTGTATCCTTCTAGCCTTGTATTCCAATCATGTGTATCGTCCCACCAAGTCTCAGTGATTCCAATGACATCATATTTCTTCTCCTGCGTTAGTAGCTCCAGTTCTCCTTGTTTGTTGCCCATGCTTTGTGCATTCGTATAGAAACACTTTAGTTTGTGATTGGTTTCTCTTCCTTCAATATTTTTATTATGTAAATTTTTTTGTCTTTGTTCTTCCCCTTCACTTCTAATAGCAGAAATCTCAATACTATTTGTCAAGTGTATGGCTTTTGCTGGCATTTTGCTTCCCTTCCCACATTGTTCTAGTTTAAAGCTCTCCTGATGAGTGTAGCAAGGCGACTTCCAAATACATGTTTTCCAGTCTTCGTAAGGTGCACCCCATCTCTAGCAAGTAGTCCATCGTATAGGTAATTCACTCCGTGATCCAGAAATCCAAATCCTTGCTGACGGCACCATCGACGTAGCCAGTTGTTCACCTGCAGAATCTTATTCCACCTCCTTGTTCCATGGACATCCACTGGAAGGATGGAGGAGAAGACCACCTGCGCTCCCAGTTCTTTCACTTTCTTACCTAAGTTTTCAAAGTCACTGCAGATGGTTTCCAGGTCGTTTCTAGTGGTGTCATTTGTCCCCACATGTATTAGCAGGAATGGGTAGTCATCTTTAGGTCTGAAGAGTCCTGATATCCTGTCAGACACATCTTTAATTTTTGCACCTGGAAGACAGCACATTTCTCTTGAGGTTATATCCGGTCTGCAGAGAGCGGCCTCTGTTCCTCTCAACAGGGAATCGCCCATGACAACAACTCTCCGTTTCTTCTTCACAACATTTTTCTTTCTCCATTCAGGAGGACTCTGAGGGCTTACAAGGTTGTTTGTGGGCAAAGTCTTATCCTGATGTATTTCTTCATCGTTCTCCTGTGTAAGAGCCTGGTACTGGTTCCTGAGCAGAATTGGTGCTGACTGCCTCCTGATCCTCCTGCTTCTCTGGGTCACATGCTTCCATTCCTCTGTTTCTTCAGGTGCACTTCGAATTTCTTCTCTTTCTGTACCATGAAGAGATAATTCTGCTCTGTCCAAGAACTCTTCACCTTCCTTAATGGTCTTTAATGTAGATAACCTCTCTTCCAGATTTTGCAACTTTTCCTCCAACAGGGACACAAGCTTGCATTTCTGGCATGTGAAGTTTGGCTTTTCCACTGGTAAGTCTATGAACATGTAGCAAGAAATGCAGCTCACCACATGGCTCCTAGCCTCTTCCATGTTCTTATTGTTCAAGAGATAATCAAGCGGTGAAATATAAGCCAAAACTGTTTCTGTGCGGTCCTCAAAGATAGCCTGTAGCTTTAAGAGAATCGCAGGCACCGACTCTTGGTCTGCAGTGGTCCAAGTCTCTACTTCTCTCTCAGCAGCACCAGCTAACTGCCCTATTACCACTGCAGCTTTTTGCTTCTCGGTCATTGAGTACATGTCCAGTACGCCCTTTTTCTGAGTTGAGAAAATCCATCCTGTCTGGCCAGAGCTTCAACTGGTGGGTTCAGTCCCTCTGCCCTTGTTCACATTTAAGTCACTTGACAAGTGGAAAGGTTTTCAATATTAGAGTAGGACTGTCCCACAGAGGGTTGCCTTGACGTGGCTGGATGGCTTGTACATTATTTTGATCAAAATTATGTTTACTAAATACCCTTATGATTATTACTACCTTCATGCATTTTTGCAAAAAGATTTTTTATTTCATTTTTGGATATTTGTTTTTTTGTGCCTGTTTTTCTGTGTAATGGTCATGTGTTAATATGCATTTACATTTTGCATACACATTAACTTACTTTTTCAGTTCAGATCTAGTTTTCTATGTAGTTCATAGTGCATTCCGTGCATATAAGGGTGTGACCGCCCTGTTTTCTGAGTTGAGAAAATCCATCCTGTCTGGCCAGAGCTTCAACTGGTGGGTTCAGTCCCTCTGCCCTTGTTCACATTTAAGTCACTTGACAAGTGGAAAGGTTTTCAATATTAGAGTAGGACTGTCCCACAGAGGGTTGCCTTGACGTGGCGGGATGGCTTGTACATTATTTTGATCAAAATTATGTTTACTAAATACCCTTATGATTATTACTACCTTCATGCATTTTTGCAAAAAGATTTTTTATTTCATTTTTGGATATTTGTTTTTTTGTGCCTGTTTTTCTGTGTAATGGTCATGTGTTAATATGCATTTACATTTTGCATACACATTAACTTACTTTTTCAGTTCAGATCTAGTTTTCTATGTAGTTCATAGTGCATTCCGTGCATATAAGGGTGTGACCGCCCTGTTTTCTGAGTTGAGAAAATCCATCCTGTCTGGCCAGAGCTTCAACTGGTGGGTTCAGTCCCTCTGCCCTTGTTCACATTTAAGTCACTTGACAAGTGGAAAGGTTTTCAATATTAGAGTAGGACTGTCCCACAGAGGGTTGCCTTGACGTGGCGGGATGGCTTGTACATTATTTTGATCAAAATTATGTTTACTAAATACCCTTATGATTATTACTACCTTCATGCATTTTTGCAAAAAGATTTTTTATTTCATTTTTGGATATTTTTTTTTTGTGCCTGTTTTTCTGTGTAATGGTCATGTGTTAATATGCATTTACATTTTGCATACACATTAACTTACTTTTTCAGTTCAGATCTAGTTTTCTATGTAGTTCATAGTGCATTCCGTGCATATAAGGGTGTGACCGCCCTGTTTTCTGAGTTGAGAAAATCCATCCTGTCTGGCCAGAGCTTCAACTGGTGGGTTCAGTCCCTCTGCCCTTGTTCACATTTAAGTCACTTGACAAGTGGAAAGGTTTTCAATATTAGAGTAGGACTGTCCCACAGAGGGTTGCCTTGACGTGGCGGGATGGCTTGTACATTATTTTGATCAAAATTATGTTTACTAAATACCCTTATGATTATTACTACCTTCATGCATTTTTGCAAAAAGATTTTTTATTTCATTTTTGGATATTTGTTTTTTTGTGCCTGTTTTTCTGTGTAATGGTCATGTGTTAATATGCATTTACATTTTGCATACACATTAACTTACTTTTTCAGTTCAGATCTAGTTTTCTATGTAGTTCATAGTGCATTCCGTGCATATAAGGGTGTGACCGCCCTGTTTTCTGAGTTGAGAAAATCCATCCTGTCTGGCCAGAGCTTCAACTGGTGGGTTCAGTCCCTCTGCCCTTGTTCACATTTAAGTCACTTGACAAGTGGAAAGGTTTTCAATATTAGAGTAGGACTGTCCCACAGAGGGTTGCCTTGACGTGGCGGGATGGCTTGTACATTATTTTGATCAAAATTATGTTTACTAAATACCCTTATGATTATTACTACCTTCATGCATTTTTGCAAAAAGATTTTTTATTTCATTTTTGGATATTTGTTTTTTTTGTGCCTGTTTTTCTGTGTAATGGTCATGTGTTAATATGCATTTACATTTTGCATACACATTAACTTACTTTTTCAGTTCAGATCTAGTTTTCTATGTAGTTCATAGTGCATTCCGTGCATATAAGGGTGTGACCGCCCTGTTTTCTGAGTTGAGAAAATCCATCCTGTCTGGCCAGAGCTTCAACTGGTGGGTTCAGTCCCTCTGCCCTTGTTCACATTTAAGTCACTTGACAAGTGGAAAGGTTTTCAATATTAGAGTAGGACTGTCCCACAGAGGGTTGCCTTGACGTGGCGGGATGGCTTGTACATTATTTTGATCAAAATTATGTTTACTAAATACCCTTATGATTATTACTACCTTCATGCATTTTTGCAAAAAGATTTTTTATTTCATTTTTGGATATTTGTTTTTTTGTGCCTGTTTTTCTGTGTAATGGTCATGTGTTAATATGCATTTACATTTTGCATACACATTAACTTACTTTTTCAGTTCAGATCTAGTTTTCTATGTAGTTCATAGTGCATTCCGTGCATATAAGGGTGTGACCGCCCTGTTTTCTGAGTTGAGAAAATCCATCCTGTCTGGCCAGAGCTTCAACTGGTGGGTTCAGTCCCTCTGCCCTTGTTCACATTTAAGTCACTTGACAAGTGGAAAGGTTTTCAATATTAGAGTAGGACTGTCCCACAGAGGGTTGCCTTGACGTGGCGGGATGGCTTGTACATTATTTTGATCAAAATTATGTTTACTAAATACCCTTATGATTATTACTACCTTCATGCATTTTTGCAAAAAGATTTTTTATTTCATTTTTGGATATTTGTTTTTTTGTGCCTGTTTTTCTGTGTAATGGTCATGTGTTAATATGCATTTACATTTTGCATACACATTAACTTACTTTTTCAGTTCAGATCTAGTTTTCTATGTAGTTCATAGTGCATTCCGTGCATATAAGGGTGTGACCGCCCTGTTTTCTGAGTTGAGAAAATCCATCCTGTCTGGCCAGAGCTTCAACTGGTGGGTTCAGTCCCTCTGCCCTTGTTCACATTTAAGTCACTTGACAAGTGGAAAGGTTTTCAATATTAGAGTAGGACTGTCCCACAGAGGGTTGCCTTGACGTGGCGGGATGGCTTGTACATTATTTTGATCAAAATTATGTTTACTAAATACCCTTATGATTATTACTACCTTCATGCATTTTTGCAAAAAGATTTTTTATTTCATTTTTGGATATTTGTTTTTTTTGTGCCTGTTTTTCTGTGTAATGGTCATGTGTTAATATGCATTTACATTTTGCATACACATTAACTTACTTTTTCAGTTCAGATCTAGTTTTCTATGTAGTTCATAGTGCATTCCGTGCATATAAGGGTGTGACCGCCCTGTTTTCTGAGTTGAGAAAATCCATCCTGTCTGGCCAGAGCTTCAACTGGTGGGTTCAGTCCCTCTGCCCTTGTTCACATTTAAGTCACTTGACAAGTGGAAAGGTTTTCAATATTAGAGTAGGACTGTCCCACAGAGGGTTGCCTTGACGTGGCGGGATGGCTTGTACATTATTTTGATCAAAATTATGTTTACTAAATACCCTTATGATTATTACTACCTTCATGCATTTTTGCAAAAAGATTTTTTATTTCATTTTTGGATATTTGTTTTTTTGTGCCTGTTTTTCTGTGTAATGGTCATGTGTTAATATGCATTTACATTTTGCATACACATTAACTTACTTTTTCAGTTCAGATCTAGTTTTCTATGTAGTTCATAGTGCATTCCGTGCATATAAGGGTGTGACCGCCCTGTTTTCTGAGTTGAGAAAATCCATCCTGTCTGGCCAGAGCTTCAACTGGTGGGTTCAGTCCCTCTGCCCTTGTTCACATTTAAGTCACTTGACAAGTGGAAAGGTTTTCAATATTAGAGTAGGACTGTCCCACAGAGGGTTGCCTTGACGTGGCGGGATGGCTTGTACATTATTTTGATCAAAATTATGTTTACTAAATACCCTTATGATTATTACTACCTTCATGCATTTTTGCAAAAAGATTTTTTATTTCATTTTTGGATATTTGTTTTTTGTGCCTGTTTTTCTGTGTAATGGTCATGTGTTAATATGCATTTACATTTTGCATACACATTAACTTACTTTTTCAGTTCAGATCTAGTTTTCTATGTAGTTCATAGTGCATTCCGTGCATATAAGGGTGTGACCGCCCTGTTTTCTGAGTTGAGAAAATCCATCCTGTCTGGCCAGAGCTTCAACTGGTGGGTTCAGTCCCTCTGCCCTTGTTCACATTTAAGTCACTTGACAAGTGGAAAGGTTTTCAATATTAGAGTAGGACTGTCCCACAGAGGGTTGCCTTGACGTGGCGGGATGGCTTGTACATTATTTTGATCAAAATTATGTTTACTAAATACCCTTATGATTATTACTACCTTCATGCATTTTTGCAAAAAGATTTTTTATTTCATTTTTGGATATTTGTTTTTTTGTGCCTGTTTTTCTGTGTAATGGTCATGTGTTAATATGCATTTACATTTTGCATACACATTAACTTACTTTTTCAGTTCAGATCTAGTTTTCTATGTAGTTCATAGTGCATTCCGTGCATATAAGGGTGTGACCGCCCTGTTTTCTGAGTTGAGAAAATCCATCCTGTCTGGCCAGAGCTTCAACTGGTGGGTTCAGTCCCTCTGCCCTTGTTCACATTTAAGTCACTTGACAAGTGGAAAGGTTTTCAATATTAGAGTAGGACTGTCCCACAGAGGGTTGCCTTGACGTGGCGGGATGGCTTGTACATTATTTTGATCAAAATTATGTTTACTAAATACCCTTATGATTATTACTACCTTCATGCATTTTTGCAAAAAGATTTTTTATTTCATTTTTGGATATTTGTTTTTTTGTGCCCATATTTTCCGTTTGAACCCTGACAGGGTGTCTGGCTCGCCACTGTACTGAGGGAGCCACTTCGCTCCAGGCATGTATGGGAGCGCTAGCGGTATGAGCGGGACCACAGGACCAGGTGAGGGGCCCACATTTCCATCCTGCGCTACAACGCCAAGTGGTAAAACATTGGGGCCACCGGCCGGGACCGCGCTGTCTGTCGGTTGCTGCGACATGTTTGCGCCCCCCTCTTTAATCTGAGCCTACCTTTTCCAAAGGCTGCAGCTCCGCGGACACAGCGGTGGAGACGGGACCTGAGTCGCTGGCGCTCTGATGTCAGAGCGTTCACTTCCGCTCTCACAGGACCTGCCGCCGTGTCAGCGTTGGGGGCGTGGCTAGGAAACAGCGCGCTCTTTCAGGTACGCCCACAAATGCACGCCCACCTTCTTCACCAGCGCCTCAGGGCGCGAATATGGCGGTAAAAATGGCGGTATTTGGCGCCAAAAATGACAAAACAGCAAACAGTCTTTTCTGCACAAAACAGTCAATATAGGCAACACAGGACTCACAAATTTGCAAGCTTCGTATCCTGTTCGTTGACGCCAGATTTTTTAGATGACGCGCACCACATGTGTGGATACCAGGGCTATGGGGTACTCGGAGCCGAGCCCATGGAAGTCTATGGGAGTTGTCACTGGCAGCAGAGCTCGGTCCGTGGCCCTGGCGGTCATGCAATGGGGGATATATACAGGGGATTGTAGATTAGAATAGTTCGTGACGCCACCTGTGGTTTCTGATCTGATTGACCAGCGCTGCAGGGTAGATCTCTGAGGGGATGTTATGGCAGCTAGGTGTTAAGTCCCCCACAGGTGGGACTGGTCCCTCAAAGTCTATGGTGGTGATGCAGGGTGCAGATAAGAATTCAGTCACACACAATGCAATCTCTTTTTATACCTTTACTTGTAGGTGTTGCAGGTATGTCCCGGGAAGCTGGTTAGATTGGAGAATGCACATTCAGGAAAACTGTTGAGCAGGTTAGAGGCCTCCTTTATCCTCTTAATGTGTGTGAGTACAACTTGCATAAAGTCAAGTGCAACTCCTTCTGTAACTGCGCCCGGCCAACATTGTGGTGGAGCCTTCTATGTCTCTGATTATCAGATGTTGAGAGAACTAAGTCCTTACTTTTGCAGGGTCCTGCTCAAAGTCCCTGTTCTCCCTGACTCCGGTTACATATCAGCGCTTAGGGCTACCTTCTGCGACTTGTAGTCCAGAAAGCCTCCGGTTTTCTTATTACTAGGCGTGAAGCACTAGCAACGCTTCGGACCCCGGTGTCCGGCTAATTGAGTGAGGGTGATTTGTCCCTTTGTCACTCTTACTTCTCCACTCGCCCTTCGCCCTGCTCTCGCTCTTAACATAAGCACGTGTAGCAATCGTGCCAAGGTCAGATTTCCTTCAGTGCTCACTGAACTGTTCTCAGTTGACTCGGTATAACTGCTGTAATTCCTTTCCTTCCTTCTTAGGAACACAGGCAGATTGTTCTGAGTAGCAGGTTAAGGGTAGCTCTGACTAGGCTAGGATGATTCACTTCACCCGTACTAGCCTCCACTTTCTTGTCAGATGAGCTACACAAGCTCTGTCAGGATTCAGACTTCTCTCCTCTCCCTCCGTCTGTCTGAAGATGGATGGATGACTCACTCCTGAGCCACCCTAAGCTTGACTGCACTGTCCTAAGACAGGAACTTGAATGACTGGAATCACTATTGCTACGTCACACTACTTAAATAGTCTGATATGCCTCTAGTGGCAATGCTGAGAAGTGTGCGTGAATGAATATCAAGCTTTACAGTTACCTTCCTGTGCATTTTCCAGAAGATATGTGTGCCTTGCGAAGCTGGGCCACACACATGCAGTGATCCACCCTGTATCGCCCAGAGAAAAGAGTAGTGATTTGTCCTATATTGCAGAGAGGCATGCAGTGATCCGTCCTGTATTGCACAAAGAAGAGTGCAGTGATCCATCCTGTATTGCACAGAGAAGCGCGCAGTGATCCGTCCTGTATTGCACAGAGAAGCATGCAGTGATCCGTCCTGTATTGCACAGACAAGCGCACAGTGATCAGTCCTGTATTGCACAGAGAAGCATGCAGTGATCCATCTTGTATTGCACAGAGAATCGTGCAGTGATCCGTCCTGTATTGCACAGAGAAGCGTGCAGTGATCCATCCTGTATTGCACAGACAAGCGCGCAGTGATCAGTCCTGTATTGCACAGAGAAGCATGCAGTGATCCACCCTGTATTGCCCAGAGAAAAGAGTAGTGATTTGTCCTATATTGCACAGAGAGGCATGCAGTGATCTGTCCTGTATTGCACAAAGAAGAGTGCAGTGATCTGTCCTGTATTGCACAAAGAAGCGTGCAGTGATCCGTCCTGTATTGCACGAAGAAACGTGCAGTGATCAGTCCTGTATTACACAGAGAAGCACAAAGTAATCTATCCTGTATTGCACAGAGAAGCGCACAGTGATCCGTCCTGTATTGCACAGAGAAGCGCACAGTGATCCGTCCTGTATTGCACAGAGAAGCGCACAGTGATCCGTCCTGTATTGCACAAAGAAACGTGCAGTGATCAGTCCTGTATTACACAGAGAAGTGTGCAGTGATCCGTCCTGTATTGCACAAAGAAGTGCACAGTGATCCATCCTGTATTGCACAAATAAGCGTGCAGTAATCAGTCCTGTATTGCACAAAGAAGCGCGCAGTGATCTGTCCTGTATTGCACAGAGAAGCGCGCAGTGATCCATCCTGTATTGCACAAATAAGCGTGCAGTGATCCGTCCTGTATTGCACAAAGAAGCGCGCAGTGATCTGTCCTGTATTGCACAGAGAAGCGTGCAGTGATCCATCCTGTATTGCACAAAGAAGCGTGCAGTGATCAGTCCTGTATTGCACAGAGAAGCATGCAGTGATCCATCCTGTATTGCACAAAGAAGCGTGCAGTGATCAGTCCTGTATTGCACAGAGAAGCATGCAGTGATCCATCCTGTATTGCACAAATAAGTGTGCAGTAATCAGTCCTGTATTGCACAAAGAAGCGCGCAGTGATCTGTCCTGTATTGCAGAGAAGCATGCAGTGATCTGTCCTGTATTGCACAGAGAAGCATTCAGTGATACATCCTGTATTGCACAGAGAAGCATGCAGTGATCTGTCCTGTATTGCACAGAGAAGCATGCAGTGATCTGTCCTGTATTGCACAGAGAAGCATGCAGTGATCTGTCCTGTATTGCACAGAGAAGCATGCAGTGATCTGTCCTGTATTGCACAGAGAAGCATGCAGTGATCTGTCCTGTATTGCACAGAGAAGCATGCAGTGATCTGTCCTGTATTGCACAGAGAAGCATGCAGTGATCTGTCCTGTATTGCACAGAGAAGCATGCAGTGATCTGTCCTGTATTGCACAGAGAAGCCGCAGTGATCTGTCCTGTATTGCACAGAGAAGCGCGCAGTGACTCCGTCCTGTATTGCACAGAGAAGCGCGCAGTGATCCATCCTGTATTGCACAGAGAAGCGCGCAGTGATCCGTCCTGTATTGCAGAGAAGCACGCAGTGATCCGTCCTGTATTGCACAGAGAAGTGCGCAGTGATGCGTCCTGTATAGTGTTGAGCGATACAATAATGCAAATATCGGGTATCGGCCGATATTAGCTCTATCGGCCTTTCGATAATTCGTTTCGATATTTTCGTCTTATCGAATACCGGAATCGGATTTGTCACTGTCACTGTCAGTGTCCGTCGGTCGGGTCTGTCAGAGTCAGCGGCACTTACCTGGCAGAAGATCTCCGGCGGTCACGGCCTGGACTGCTTCATGGCCGCCATCCTCTTCTCCCCGGCGGTCACATGCAGTTTCTCGGATAACTGCAGTGACTGCTGGGTAATCCCGGCCGTAAAGCAGTCAGTCCGATGACGTCACCGCCGGGAAGCAGGTAATCAGCTGTGCTGCGCCGGGATGTCAGGCTCTGCCTGTCATTCGATGTAGCAGAGCTGGATCGTCGTGGGACACTCGTTACTATGGACTGCGTCGGTCAGGTGGTATACTTTTTTTTTTTTTTTTCATTTTTTTGCAGGAGATCGATGGAGTCGCAGGATGAGACTGTAATAAAAGTAATGAAAACTGTGTTTTTTTTTTTTTTATTAAATTAAAAAACTTTTTTATGAACATTCACCCGTCCGGGTACATAAACAATTTAACTATTTACATACAGGGACCCTGTCCGGGTTATTTATAATTCTTTGGCAGGGGTGTTCCAGGTACCACCTGGTACTCTTCTGATGCTTGCCAAACATCCGAGACACCAAGGACCACCAGGACCTGATGACGTCGTGTGGCCTGTACAGTCAAGTCGTGACCCGCTATCTGGTCTGTGTGGCCACCTCTTTCATCTCCCTCCGGGTCTGGAGCCCTATGTCCCGGACTGTACGAACCCCAGGGGCCTAACAGGCGCCGGGTACGGGCCAGCTATACTTATCATGTCCATAGCTGGGGCTGCTGAGGAGACCACTGAGGGAGGCTGGGGAGATTTACGGCGTGGGGTGGGCACTTTTGCAGAGGCCTGGATGTGGGAGGCTGAAGGCTCCGAGGGTCTCACAGGTTCCTGACACTCTGGGGAGTAGGGGTCGCACCTGGTAACATTTAGGGCGTACCATCCATTGTAACCCCAGTGTCGGGTGTAAGTCACCAAGTCTCCTGGCAACAGGTCCCTCCCCGGGTGTCCTTCTGGGAGGTGAGCCTCCACGTCCCGCCGGGTTACAAAAACTTCTAAATAAAGTCCAGGCTCCTGGATGAAGCCCCAACCACCTTTCAATTTAAAGCTCCGTACTGCACCCTTACGCCGCGGCTCACACAGGGTTCCTTTATCCTTTCTCATCCGGTCCTTATCTGCCCGGTCCTTCTCCAGGTGACGTTGGCGAAGTTTTAGGGTTTCTCGCTGCTCCCTTTGTCGCTCTGCTTCCCGCTCCCAACGTCTCCACTCTTCCTCCTGACGCCGGTTGAAATTCTCCTCCACCAGCAGCTCCATGTCTCCACCACTCCACTGCAGCTTGCGATGTCCGGTTTGCGGCAGCTCTCCTGGCGCCCCCCAGTCCTGGCGGCGCTCCCCTGCGGAGGAAGCAGACGGCTCTAAATCAGATGACAGTCGGGGCTCCGGTACAGACAGGTAGACCTCTGGTGCCTGCGCGGCCTCCTCCATGAGGACGGGTGTCGCTTCTTCTGTCTCAGCGACGGGGGCAGACAGCGGGATCTGGGGTGCTGCGGTGCTGCGGTTTTTGCAGGAACGGGTGCCTCCACTGCGACAATGTCAACCGGATCACATTGCAAGGGCTCCTCTACTACAACGGGTGCCTCACCTTCCGGTACAGACACTTCAGGTAAGAGGGATTGGCGCCGCTCCAAGTTTATTTTTAGGGCACGCCAGCTGGCTTCCATCCTGGCGACCTCCTCCCGGTGCCGGGCCAGGCCTCTTAGGGTATCCTCCGCTTCTTGCAGCGTAGGAGGGTTTCCAGGCCGGGTGCCCAACGGTGGTTCCGTGGCGATCGGGTCGCTTCCGTGGGGGAGAGCTCTGAGTCTGACTGCTCCATCCCTTCACACTTCTGCTCGTGTCCATTCGCCATCTCTGCCAAGTCACATGTGTCATTAGCATCTGGAGAGGGCCCCTCTTTTGTAGGGAGGTGTTTCGACCATGCACCACAATTGTGGATACCAGGGCTATGGGGTACTCGGAGCCGAACCCATTGACTTCTATGGGAGTTGTCACTGGCAGCGGTGGCTCGGTCCGTGGCCCTGGCGGTCGTGCAATGGGGGATATTTACAGGGGATTTGTAGGTAGTTCGTGACGCCACCTGTGGTATCTGGTTAATTGGACCAGCGCTGCTATCAGGACCTTCACAGGGGATGTTATGGGGCAGCTTGGTAGTAAGTCTCCCACAGGTGAGACTGGTCCCTGGAAGTCTATGGTGATGATGCAGGGTGTAGATAAGAATTCAGTCACACACAATGCAGCTTCTTTTCATACCTTTACTGGTAGATGGTTCAAGCAGGTCCCGGGGAGCTGGTCAGGGTGGAGAATGCACATTCGGGTAACCGCTGAGCAGGTTAGAGGCCTCCTTTACTTCCAATGTATGTGAGTCTAAACTTGCGTGAAGCGAAGTTAACTCTGTAATCTCCAGCTTTCTCAATAGCTGTCATGCCCGGCCAACATTGTGGTGGAGCCTTCTATGTCTCTGATTCTCAGATGTTGAGAGAACTAAGTCCTTACTTTTGCAGGGCCCTGCTCAAAGTCCTTGTTCCCCCTGACTCCGGTTACGTATTGACGCTTTGGGCTGCACTCTGCGACCTATAGTCCAGATGCCTCCGGTTTTCTTGTTACTAAGCTTGAAACTGTAGCAACGCTTCGGACCCCGGTGTCCGGCAATTTAGTGCAGGCAATCCAATACCTAAAGCACTTCTCTCTGTCTTCTCCACTGCGCCCTTCGCCTTGCTTCCCGCTCTTAACATAAGCACTTGTAGCTTTTTAAGGGAATGTCAGCTTTCTCCCAGAGCTCGCTGCACAGCTCTCAGTATCCTCCAAGTCCAGACTGTACTGTCCTGGACTCCACTGTCCTCAGACAGGAAACTGAATGGCTGCTCTGTCCTTAGACAGAAGCTAACTCACTGAAGTCAAACGAAACACAACCCCCTATGCTACGTGTCACTCCCCCTTATAACTCAGATGGGTGTGTCTGAAAGAGTGAGTGGCAGTGAATGCATATCAAGCGTTGCGATTACCTTCCTGTGCACTCTCCTGGATTTTATGTGTGCCTGCGTAGCTGGGCCACACATCCCCCCTTGATTAAACACAGCACTCCGGGCTGTAAAAGAGAAAAAGAAAAAACATTTTGTTTTTGCATTAACATCAACATTATAACTCATCCCATCCGGGAGGTACGAATTCTTGAACGTTACAATTTGTACAATGAAGAATACAAAAGTATCAAAATATCAAAACATTCTCATAAATATTAGATACTTGTGGAGGACCCGCACCAAAAACCTCCCACGTGGGTCCTGGGTGGGCTGCAGGACTTCTGACTGCAGACCTCACTCTAGGCCACACCATACGGGTTTTATGTTCAGAGGTAGATAGTAATGGTTTCATGTAAAACCAAGATAATGCACCGAAGCGCAACTATTTACAAAGCAAGTTCTTGGGCTGGCACAGTCCACAGCCTCTCAGTCAATGAAGGGTTAAATCACATATATATAAATTTAGAAATCAAGTATTCACATATATCTCAATAACTCACTTTAATTTTCACTTTACCCAACCAGGGTATTCTATGCGACTATGCAATCAACACATTACTTTTTAACTTTTCAAATTCTCTTCCCTTGTACCCAGCCGGGTATTCTACTCAATATATAAAACATCATCATACATTTAGCAAATTATGTAAACATTTTCATACTTATCAATAAAGTGCAAGATTTTCAACTTCCTCAATTTTTCAAACTTTATACAATGGCAGTAAACCCGGTCTGGGTCTTACTGGCTTTCTTCTTTCTTGCAAACTACAGCGACGTCTTCCACTCCTGGGGCTGGAACGACGCGGTGCTCTTTTGATCTCATTACAAATAAGTCATGGCCCGATATCAGGTTTGAGTGGCCACAGTTCTTGTTTTAATGGTGGACCCAACGGGTACTTTCTTTTTGTAAGACGCCGATTGCGTCTTTGCAGGGGCCACATTAACTTGTGATGCCGGATGCATTGCAGAGATAGTCGCAGGGGGCGATGCAAAGTGGGTCGCAGATTGCGATGCAGAATATGTCGCCGATTGCGATGCAGGGTAGGTCGCCGATTGCGATGCAGGGTAGGTCGCCGATTGCGATGTAGATTGCTGATGCAGTTTGCGATGCAGATTGGGATGCAGATTGCGATACAGAGGTGTACGCAGGGGGCGATGCTGATACACGGCCTGGTGCGGTGAGAGCTCGAGACACTGAGACACGGGAGACATTCAAGGCAAACCACCCCCGCTGACTACAGTGCCGGGTGTAGGTGACGGTATCCCCTTTTAACAGGTGGAACCCCGCATCGCAGCAGTGAACATAGATCTTTGAAGAGAACCCGGGCTCACATATGTAACCCCAAACTCCTCGGGCCTTAGAGGCACACACCGTCCCCTGGCGCCACGGTTCTTGAAGCGTACCTTTGCCTCGCCTGATGTTTTCCTTTTCAGCGAGAGTCTCCTCCTGGTACCGCTGACGGAACCGCTGCACTTCCCTCTGCTCCTGCTGCCGTCGCTGCTCCATCTCTTCCCAGTCGACCTCCATCACTGACGGCTGGGTCCCCTCCGGTGTCCCTACCGGGGAACTGTGCTCCCCTGCGGCCTCCTGACCTGGCTGGCACTCCGGAACTAGCAGGGCCTCCTCAGCCTCCTTCTCTCCCGCCGCTTCATCGGTGGAGTCGGGATCAGCACTTTTGGAGCCGGCCTCCGGTTCTTCATCAGCCGTTTGCAGCGGTGGCACAGAGAGTACAGGTAATGGCTTCGTTCTTAGGGGAGAGAGCATTGCGTCCCACAGCAGCCGCTGTTTCAGGGCAAGCCAGCTTTTCTCCATCTCCTCCACCTCTTTGCGGTGGCGGGCCACATCTTCCAGCACCGCTTCCTCACACAACTGCTCTTGTCCTGCCTCCATCTCGTCCCAGGCCATACTGTAGTTTCCATCTGGAACTGTCTGGTCTCTTCCGTGGAGGCGGGATTTGCGTCTCCTCCTCCTCGCATAGAGGATGAAGAGGAGGCGGATTTCTTTAGCAGTGGGGCAGGACCGCACATTATAGTAGCATTTGGAGAGGGCGGCCATATCTTTCGCGCCTCAGGGGGGGTACACGCCCACGAATGCACGCCCACCTTCTTCACCAGCGCCTCAGGGCGCCAACATGGCGGCAAAATGGCGGTTTTTGGCGCCAAAAGCAGCAAACAGTCTTTTTCATGAAATAAACAGTTCAATAGGCACACAGGACTCACAATTGCAAGTTTCGGATCCTGTTCGTGACGCCAAAGTTGTTTCGACCACGCACCACAATTGTGGATACCAGGGCTATGGGGTACTCGGAGCCGAGCCCATTGACTTCTATGGGAGTTGTCACTGGCAGCGGTGGCTCGGTCCGTGGCCCTGGCGGTCGTGCAATGGGGGATATTTACAGGGGATTTGTAGGTAGTTCGTGACGCCACCTGTGGTATCTGGTTAATTGGACCAGCGCTGCTATCAGGACCTTCACAGGGGATGTTATGGGGCAGCTGGGTGGTAAGTCTCCCACAGGTGAGACTGGTCCCTGGAAGTCTATGGTGATGATGCAGGGTGTAGATAAGAATTCAGTCACACACAATGCAGCTTCTTTTCATACCTTTACTGGTAGATGGTTCAAGCAGGTCCCGGGGAGCTGGTCAGGGTGGAGAATGCACATTCGGGTAACCGCTGAGCAGGTTAGAGGCCTCCTTTACTTCCAATGTATGTGAGTCTAAACTTGCATGAAGCGAAGTTAACTCTGTAATCTCCAGCTTTCTCAATAGCTGTCATGCCCGGCCAACATTGTGGTGGAGCCTTCTATGTCTCTGATTCTCAGATGTTGAGAGAACTAAGTCCTTACTTTTGCAGGGCCCTGCTCAAAGTCCTTGTTCCCCCTGACTCCGGTTACGTATTGACGCTTTGGGCTGCACTCTGCGACCTGTAGTCCAGATGCCTCCGGTTTTCTTGTTACTAAGCTTGAAACTGTAGCAACGCTTCGGACCCCGGTGTCCGGCAATTTAGTGCAGGCAATCCAATACCTAAAGCACTTCTCTCTGTCTTCTCCACTGCGCCCTTCGCCCTGCTTCCCGCTCTTAACATAAGCACTTGTAGCTTTTTAAGGGAATGTCAGCTTTCTCCCAGAGCTCGCTGCACAGCTCTCAGTATCCTCCAAGTCCAGACTGTACTGTCCTGGACTCCACTGTCCTCAGACAGGAAACTGAATGGCTGCTCTGTCCTTAGACAGAAGCTAACTCACTGAAGTCAAACGAAACACAACCCCCTATGCTACGTGTCACTCCCCCTTATAACTCAGATGGGTGTGTCTGAAAGAGTGAGTGGCAGTGAATGCATATCAAGCGTTGCTGTTACCTTCCTGTGCACTCTCCTGGATTTTATGTGTGCCTGCGTAGCTGGGCCACACAGAGGCGGACCTTCGTGTTAGTTTCCGCCCACTGAGGAGGATGAGGAGGCGGAACTGAAGAGCTGTGGGGCACGATCTTACATTGCAGTACCATTTAGAGCCATCGTTTTCGCGTCACTGAGTGAGTGACACCATGAAGAGCACGCCCTTCTTCTTCACCAGTGCCTCGTCGTGACGCAGATATGGCGGAAAAATGGCAAATACATTCTCTGATGATTTTAGCAATTCTCAAGCACAAAACCAGTTCAATTCAGGCACACAGGACTCGCTTATAGCGAGCTACAGAATCCTGTTCGTGACGCCCAAGTTGAGTCGCACAGAGCCAGAGGTTTTGGGGGTACTCGGCACAGAGCCCGTCGACTTCTATGGGTATGTCACGGCTTTACCCGGCAATTGAATCAGAGTCTATTTTACTATGTAGAAGTGTATAAACTATAAATATATGTATATATATATATGTCACAATGACATGTATATATATATATGTATTCTATGTGTGTATATTTTGTGTTTACAACGAAAGAAAGGGTTTTTTTTGTTGCGATATTTTGTTCCCATAGACTTACATTGGACTTCCGGTATCGAAATCGGATATCGACGATATTTAGTGATATCAGCGATACAATTTCGATACGATATTTTTAGATATCGAGCACTATCGCTCAACACTAGTCCTGTATTGCACAGAGAAGTGCGCAGTGATCCGTCCTGTATTGCACAGAGAAGCGCACAGTGATCCGTCCTGTATTGCACAGAGAAGCGCGCAGTGATCTGTCCTGTATTGCACAGAGAAGCGTGCAGTCATCCATCCTGTATTGCACAAAGAAGCGCGCAGTGATCGTCCTATATTGCACAGAGAAGCGCGCAGTGATCCGTCCTGTATTACAGAGAAGCGCGCAGTGATCCGCCCTGTATTGCACAGAGAAGCGCGCAGTGATCCGTCCTATATTGCACAGAGAAGTGCGCAGTGATCCGTCCTGTATTGCACAGAGAAGCGCGCAGTGATCCGTCCTGTATTGCACAGAGAAGCGCGCAGTGATCCGCCCTGTATTGCACAGAGAAGCGCGCAGTGATCCGCCCTGTATTGCACAGAGAAGCGTGCAGTGATCTGCCCGGCAGTGAACAGACGGTTCCGTATTTTTAGCTGCTGATTACTTATAAACATTTTACGTCTTTGTCCTTTTTCTATTTGTGTTTTTTAGACAAAGCAAAAGAACAACAGTGAAGAAGAGAAGATGTTGAGGAAATGATTCCTTCAGGGGCCGGAGCCCTGTTTTCCAGGTGTAAGCACGCCAGCGGAGTATGGTGATCCATCATGGCTGACGTCCGACCTGCCCAACCTGGCTTCTTCTCTGAGGTTGCAGCTTTTCTGCGCTGTCCCTTGGGCACATAACACATCTGCTGATTTCCGAACTTTTCCCAATCTACGGTCAGACCATCGGATTCTGCTCGCTGAATGCAGGATGGAAAACTCTGGGATGTGCAGCGAGCGAGGAAACATATGGACGGAAGTTTTCAGTTAGTTCTCATAACTTTGTATCAACCTCTGACAAAGCCCCCAATCTCCAAGTACCCCGGACCATGACCACAGGAGCTTACACTCTATAGATACAGGAGCAGGAGGAGTCCTGACCACATGAGCTTACACTCTATAGATACAGGAGGAGGAGGAGTCCTGAGCACAGGAACTTACACTCTATAGATACAGGTAGAGGAGGACTCCTGACCACAGGAGCTTACACTCTATAGATACAGGTAGAGGAGGACTCCTGACCACAGGAGCTTACACTCTATAGATACAGGAGGAGGAGGAGTCCTGACCACAGGAGCTTACACACTATAGATACAGGAGGAGGAGGAGTCCTGACCATAGGAGCTTACACTCTATAGATACAGGAGGTGGAGGAGGAGGAGTCCTGACCATAGAGCTTACACTCTATAGATACAAGAGGTGGAGGAGTCCTAACCACAGGAGCTTACACTCTATAGATACAGGAGGAGGAGTCCTGACCACAGGAGCTTACACTCTATAGATACAGGAGGAGGAGTCCTGACCACAGGAGCTTACACTCTATAGATACAGGAGGAGGAGTCCTGACCACAGGAGCTTACACTCTATAGATACAGGAGGAGGAGTCCTGACCACAGGAGCTTACACTCTATAGATACAGGAGGAGGAGGAGTCCTGACCATAGGAGCTTACACTCTATAGATACAGGAGGAGGAGGAATCCTGACCACAGGAGCTTACACTCTATAGATACAGGAGGAGGAGTCCTGACCATAGGAGCTTACACTCTATAGATACAGGAGGAGGAGTCCTGACCACAGGAGCTTACACTCTATAGATACAGGAGGAGGAAGAGTCCTGACCATAGGAGCTTACACTCTATAGATACAGGAGGAGGAGGAGTCCTGACCATAGGAGCTTATGTGGAGCCCAGTGTCACGCTGTATAGCAGATATATATATGTGATGACAGTAATCTATATCAAAAGGGCAACATCCTATATAACATGCGCATAGATATATGATAACATAGAATTACCTGACAGAATGTCCAGTGGGTCAATACGGAATCCGTTATACGCTGTCTCTGGCTAGAGGGTGACCGGGGTCTATGCTGACCCTAAACTGGGGTCCTAACTAATCCCTCTACCTGGAGGTACTGTTAAAGGTACAGAGGTCCAGGCCACCAGCGTAAACCCTGTCTCCTATCAATCCCTGCCAACTGTAATCTAGTCCTAAGAAGGACCCTGATTACCACCAAAGGGAATGAACAGGTAACGGTTAATGAACAGAAAGACATACAAGAAAGACAAGAAATAAAGTAAATAAAGTCTTACATACAACACTCACACACAGTAGGAACACCTAAGGTCTCAGAGATAAACTATAAGCTATAAGAGTAAAAACAACTAAGGAGCTCTTAGCTTAAGTATTCTCAGAACCGATCCAGTCTGCTAGACTACATGAATGCTTTCACCGGCATCTAACACACAGACTGGCAGGGATATAAAGGAAGCTAATTAGAACATAATCAAAAGCAGCCGGGCGAGGCTGGACCTAGTCTTAGCAAAGAGCTAGGTAAAATTAACTCTCTCATTACCAAACACAAAGTAACAGCAACTCAGCTGCGAGAAGTCAGAATGTGCAATCGCGACGATCCTCGCGGCGATGCACCCATGACAGTACCCCCCCTTCTACGAGGGGCCTCCGGACCCTCAGGGCCAGGTCTGCCCGGGTAAGTTGTGTGGAAGGTCCGAACCAATCGATCTGCGTTAACCTCCGACGCAGGGACCCACGTCCTCTCCTCAGGACCATACCCCTTCCAATGAACCAGGTACTGAAGGGACCGACGACTGAGACGTGAGTCAATGATTTTCGACCCATGAAATTCCACGTTATCATTGACCACCACTGAAGGAGGAGGTAGAGGTGACGGTATGACTGGTGCCACATACTTTTTAAGTAATGACTTGTGAAACACATTATGAATTTTAAACGTAGGAGGGAGGTCCAGACGAAATGCCACAGGATTAATTATGGAACTGATCCTGTACGGCCCGATGAATCTGGGACCCAACCTCCAGGAGGAAACTTTAAGTTTTATATTCCTGGTAGACAACCAAACCAGATCGTTCACCTTCAGATCTAGACCAGAAACTCTCCCCCTATCAGCCATCCGTTTGTAACGGTTCCCCGTAACCTTCAGTCTAATCGATCTGGAACTATCAGTCTCCCTGAAAGTCCCACAGGGGCGTCCCCCTGAGCCCCCATACCTCCCCCTCAAGCTCAGAGCATACAGCTGACACTACAACTCCCTCCTGAGGAATAGGAACCGGATCATCCGTCCTCCCGGCCCTGGGAAAGTACGAGATAAGGCATCAGGAAGCAACTTTAATTGAGCCGTCATATGCGCGATGAGGAGGTAACTCTTTACACCCCTCCTCTGAGAACATCTCCCCAAAGTCCTCCAGAAAAGGAGACAAAGTCCTAGGCACAACCGCACCGATGACCGTGCTCATGCAGTTATTCCTGCAAAATTCACCCCACTGGCTTATCTTTCCGGATTGCCAATCAATCACTGGGTTATGTTTAGCCAAACCAAGGAAGTCCCAACACAATAGGAGTAGGTAGACCCTCCAACACATAACAAGACAATTGCTCTTTATGTATTGCCCCTACTCGAAGATCTATGTTATGAACAGCTTGTACCAAGCTACCTTGACCGAGAGGTCTAGAATCAATAGAGACTATAGGGACCGGTTTGGCCAATACACTCAGTTGCATACCATGCACCTGGGCAAACCGAGCGTCCACCAGATTAGCCCCGGACCCACTATCAAGAAAAACAGAAATCCTCTCAGTTCTAGTACCAATCACCACCTCCGCAGGCACGAGAAACTGAGAGGGATTTGGGGACGAAATACACACTCCCAGGTTAACTCCTTTGCTCAAAGAGGCCCGGGATGGACACCCCCAACAAAATGTCCCTCTCTCCCGCAAAAGAAACACCTTCTAGTCTTGCGGTGCACCGCTGGTTCCCTCTTACAAAAAGATGTCCCTCCCAACTGCATGGGTTCCTCAGAAACAGACCAGGGGAACCTCAGTATAAGGGACTTTAGTAGTAGGTGGAGTCATCACGGGAGGCGGAGTTACCTCGCGTCTTCCCCGAATTCGTCTATCAATGCGAAATAGCGAGGGCCATAGCAGCCTCCAGTGATGGAGGAGACTCATACTGAGCCAACACATCTTTTAATTTGTCAGACAACCCTTGACAAAACTGGCTCCTAAGAGCTGGGTCATTCCACTGAGTATCTGTTGCCCATCTACGGAACTCAGAAGAATATTCCTCTCGCTGGACGATTTCCTTGCCGTATTTTACGTAACTTTGTTTCAGCAAGGGAAACTCGATCCGGATCATCATATACCAGACCCAGGGCAGTAAAAAATCGATCCACTGACTGGAGATCTGGGGAGCCTGGAGGAATAGAGAATGCCCAAGATTGAGGGTCCCCTTGTAAGAGCGAGATAACAATTCCCACCCTCTGCTCTTCACTCCCAGATGACCGAGGCCGCAGCCGAAAGTACAATTTACATGCCTCCCGGAAAGTAAAAAATTTGTCCCGCCCACCAGTGAACCTGTCCGGAAGAGCAACCTTAGGTTCAGATCTGGTTTGCTCCGGGGGGGGACAAAACCTTGGACTTAATGTCTGCCAACTCCATGGACAACCCCTGCAACTGCCGGGCCAGCTGGGCTACTGGATCCATGACAGCTGGGAGAATCTTTAGTATGGGCCGGTGAAATGTCACGCTGTATAGCAGATATATATATGTGATGACAGTAATCTATATCAAAAGGGCAATATACTATATAACATGCGCATAGATATATGATAACATAGAATTACCTGACAGAATGTCCAGTGGGTCAATACGGAATCTGTTATACGCTGTCTCTGGCTAGAGGGTGACCGGGGTCTATGCTGACCCTAAACTGGGGTCCTAACTAATCCCTCTACCTGGAGGTACTGTTAAAGGTACAGAGGTCCAGGCCACCAGCGTAAACCCTGTCTCCTATCAATCCCTGCCAACTGTATTTCTAGTCCTAAGAAGGACCCTGATTACCACCAAAGGGAATGAACAGGTAAACGGTTAATGAACAGAAAGACATACAAGAAAGACAAGAAATAAAGTAATAAAGTCTTACATACAACACTCACACACAGTAGGAAACACCTAAGTCTCAGAGATAAACTATAAGCTGAAAGAGTAAAAACAACTAAGGAGCTCTTAGCTTAAGTATTCTCAGAACCGATCCAGTCTGCTAGACTACATGAAGGCTTTCACCGGCATCTAACACCCAGACTGGCAGGGATATAAAGGAAGCTAATTAGAACATAAATCAAAAGCAGCCGGGCGAGGCTGGACCTAGTCTTAGCAAAGAGCTAGGTAAAATTAACTCTCTCTTACCAAAACACAAAGTAACAGCAACTCAGCTGCGAGAAGTCAGAATGTGCAATCGCGACGATCCTCGCGCGATGCACCCATGACACCCAGCTGTGCTTGGATTCCTAATTCCAGAAGGGTGCATGAAGGTAATCACCACTAGAGGTCCAACATTTACATTCACACACCTTCACCCATCCCTGAGAGCACCAGAGGGAGCTGTCTAGAGATAGAAAAGGAGGGTGAAGAGCAGAGAGTTAGTTAGTCTGAGGGCTGCAGCCTGCAGTGTCACCTCGTAGTGAGCGCAGTGGAAAGCAGTGAGCTCAGTTTTGTGCAGTCTAGCTCACAGAGCAGTCTGAAGAGAGAAAGAGACTGCTGTCTAGTTCAACAGAGTGGAGGCTAGTAAAAGTGGAACGGAAACCACTCCAGCCTAGTCAGAGCTGAATCAGTGAGTGAAGCTTAGTGAGAAAGCGTGCCGACGCTTAGAGAGCGGTGAAGAAGAAGCAGCAGCCCACCAACCCACTGCCATGTGTGATCGTGTGAGGACCTGGGTAGGCCGAAGGGCGAGTGGAAAGCAAGTGAGGGACAGAGGAGCCTAAACAGCTTATCCCAATCGTTACAACCGGACACCGGGTCCGAGCTTACTGTAATCTTCACGACCAGTAAGAGATACCAGAGTTCCTGGAGTACTTCAAGTTCCAGGAGCCCTTTAGTGCTGATACATAACTGGGTCAGGAAGATAGGAGTCTGTTGTGAATGTTTTGGAAATGAATTCTGAGCAGAAGCTCCCTCTGGTGGTTACAAACAGTACTGAACCATTCAATGAGGATTGGCAATCAGGAGTCACAGACTGGCTTGATATAAGGGAGGTTCCCTCCCTTCATGGTTGCCGATGATCAATTGTTCTTGTCTCAACTGTGGTTCCTGGTTCACTTGGAAGCTTGCTGAGTCTTGCCTCTTCTTCTGCTTTCAGATAAGATATTTTCTGTTTTTGTTTTGTGCTTACCATTTGCATATTTCTCTGCATTTCTGTGAGGTTAGCCAGGGTCCCCCCAGGGGGCTTGGGCTCCTCTCAGTTCCGCTGGAGCCACTGTTATTTGTTCATTTGCCTTTTCCAGTTTTTTCAGTGTCTGCGGCTTAGTTTTGTTACACCAGAGAACTGATTTAGGTGGTAGAGGTCGTGTGATCTCAGGTGATTTTGCAATCAGTAGCGTTGGCATTTTTTAGGGTTTTTTTTTTGGATTGCAGTGAGTATCCTTTCTATCCTTTTCTGTCTAGCAGATTGGGGCCCCAGCGTTTGCTCATACTATTTTCTGTCTGTGTCTGATTTCCTCTTGTCTAACCGCTATTTACATGCTTGGGGGCTTCCTATGTTCTTTGGGGATCTGCTCCAGGGCAGATAGCTTTCCTCTTTCTATCTTTAGGTGTAGTTAATCTCTCAGGCTGTGAAGAGGCGTCTAGGACCAACGTAGGAACGCTCCACGGCTGCCTTAGTTGTGGTGGTTAGTCAGGGTACTGCAAGCCAATAGATTCCAACCTCTCTGGTGTATTGCCGTTTTTGCCTGCTCTCCTCAGCTACCAAAACATAACAGTATCACCGGCCAAACTGAAAATTGTATGGTACTCACAGAAGGGAAAAAATAGTGTGGGAAAGAAAAAAGTTGTCAGAGTTGTCAGAGATTTTTTTTTTTTTTTGTTTCTTGCATTTTTTTCTGGCTCTGGGGTTATTGTACGATGAGCCTAATGTCACTGATCAAGCTGAAAGAACCTTGTTGGCATTAAATCAGGGGCTTGAGGACGCTGAGTTGTACTGTCAGAAATTCCAAAAATGGGCAGTCCTAACCAAATGGAATGATGATGCTTTGGCAGCCCTTTTTCGGAAGGGGCTGTCAGAGAATGTAAAAGATGTTAGGTGGGTTTCCCTGCTCCCTCTGGTCTCAATGATTCTATGTCATTAGCGATTCAAATTGACAGACGTTTGCGTGAGCGTAGAGGTATGCATGGAATAGTGTTGCCTTGTGAGCCAGCTTCTGAACCCATGCAGTGTGATAGAGTGGCTTCTGGGGCACAGCGTCATGAATTTCGAAAACGCAATGGGTTATGTTTCTATTGTGGTGACGCCTCTCATGCTATTTCTGTCTGCCCTAAGCGGGGAAGACGTTTGCACGCTCAGTTGTCTTGGGTAGTGTTTCAGACTAAATTCTGTTGACTGTTACCCCGATTTGCTCCCTGTCCACATTTTCTGCTCAGGCTTTTGTTGATTCGGGAGCAGCTATTAACCTGATGGATTTTGATTTTGCCAAAGTTGTGGTTTTCCCTTGATTTCCCCTACGGAAGTTTTCCCTACGGGGGTTGATTTACCCCCCCTTGGCGAGAATAAACCCCAGTTTTCTTTCAGGGATAATGAGGGTTGAACCTGTCACAGGAGGTTGCAAATTTTTGGTACTGTAAATCTGAAACAAAATTGTACTAGGCCCTTCTTACAGGTCTCATATCCTGTTTTGGATTGGAAATCTGTGTTGACCAGTTGGGGCGCCAATGTGTTAAAAGCCAAACCTCTGTTTTTTCTGCTCCCCCAGGCTCGGATGTTCCGATTTTTTTTATGATTTTTCTGATTTTTTTTTAGCAAATTAAACTGCCCTTCCCCCCCCAAACTAGCTGCCATTAAATTAGTCCTGGAGTAAATTCCCAAAGTCGCTTTTAACTTGTCTGTACCTAAACATGACGCTATGCGTCTTAACAAGGGTCATTGGAGAAGGGTCTATCGACCATCCTCTTTACCCTTGGGGGGCGGTTTTTTCTTTGTGGCCAAAAAAGGATGGTTCATTAAAGGCCGTGTTTGATTATGTCTCTTTTAACAAGATCACTGGAAATATCAAAATCGTTCCCTGATTTCTGACCTTTTTCAAAGGGTGAAAAGTGCTATTTGGTTTACCAAGCTTGACCTCAGGGGGCTAAACTTATCCAATTAACCCGGGGAAAAATCGGGTTTAAACCCCAGGGGGATTTTGGTTTTGTAACCTTTGGGCCCCCAATCTCCCCGTCTCCTCCCATAATCCCCAAAATTTTTGGGTAAAAATTTCATTTTTATTTAGAACGATTTTTTTAATTCTGGGGGCTCCAAGTGAAACTTTTTACTTTTCAATTTTTTAAAAGGAAAACTCATGTAAATAAACCCTTTTGGCGTACAAGGTTCCCTTTTTGGACATTTTGTTCCCTTTTATTTAAATGGCCCGGCAAAGGAGGCCATCGTGAGGGGGCCAAAATACTTCCCTTAAAGTTCAAGGGTTTTGGTTTTGCCAATTTTTTAAAAGTTTAAAATTTTTGTAATTTCCCCTTTATGGTTAACCAGACTGATTTACCAAAAAAATTTTTGATTGGTGAATTGGCCTCCTGGGCAGTCTCTGCTTTCAGGGAAATTTAAACAGAGTTCACTTCTGCTCCTGTTCACGGCAGCCTTTTTTTTCCGCCTTTCGGTGGAGGGTTTTGCCTTTTGAAATTTGGGCATTTTCCCTTTTTCCCCAAAAAGATCCCTGAGGGGCCCTAAAAAATAAACCTGTCCTTTTTTTTCTCGAAAACTCCCCTGAACGAAAAAAATACGGGGGGAAAGGAGTTATTGACCATGAATGGGCTTTTGGATAAAACATTCTGGGGGCCAAACCCCCCAGGTGGGGGGGCCCACACCTAAATCTGGGAAAAAACAGCCAAGCGCCAATAAACACCCCCCGGGGGCCGTTTTTCCACACCCCTTTTTAATTTTTGGTTTCCCCCTGGGACCCAATTTTGGGGCCCCCCCGGGATTTCCTGGGAAATTTCCGGTTTCAAAACCCCCCTTTTTTTAAAAACTTTTTCCCCCTCTCCCCAAAACCTCTGGAAGGGTTCAGGAGGATAAACCCGGCGCTGCCCCATTGGGAAAATTTTTTGTCCCCCACCGGGGAAAAAGAGGTGAGTCTGAGATTCATTTTTCCCTTTTCCGTTTATCCCGGGTTTTTTTTACCAGAGCTTTGGGGATCGGGCCTTTTGTGGCCTCTTTTTCCGGACGTCAGGGAATTTGTCAGTCCTGTGGGACTTGCCTTTTCCCAAGCCCTTTCCCTCTCGCTCTAGTGGTTTGTGATGCCATTGCCTGGCCCAAAAGACCATGGACCCCTATTTCAAGATTTTTTTTCCCACCCCCCTTTCTCGGAAATGATCGTTATTGGGGATTTGGATAGTTTTCCAAGATTTTCTCATGGCCCTTACCCCAAGTTGCCTTTCCCCCTCCGAATTGGGGCCTTTTTCCCTTCAGCACGGGGTTGTTACCTGCTTTTCCCTGGAACATGTGTTGCAGAGGATCCAGTTTGTTTCCAGATTTTGGAGACTTTTGTTCAAATTTGGGTGTTAAATTTTCTTTCTCCTCTGCTTTTATCCTCAGAAAAAGGACAAACTGAGAGAACAAACCAGACTTGGAGACTTTTCTGAGTGCTTTGTGTCTGCTGATCAAAATACGGTCTTTTTTTTCCCTTTGGGCTGATTTGCTTTTAATAAAGGGTAGCTCTGCCCCCTTGATTCTCCATTTTTCTGAAATTTTGGGGTTTCCCCCTCGATTTTCTTCAGGCGACGGAGGCCTGTCTGCCCGGGTGTTGACTCGTTGTGGACGTATGCAGCAGATTTGGGACCGGTAGTGGAGGTTGTCCCCCTCTCGGAGAAGGCCCAGCGGTTTGCCAACCGCATAGGATGTGGTCCTCGGGGTTTTAAAATGGGGGGCTTGGTCTGGGTTTTCCCAAAAAATACCCCTTTTAGATTGCATCTCCAAGTTTTAAAACCTAGGTTCATTGGGCCTTTTAAAAACAGGAGATTCAAAACCGTTTTCCTTTTGTTTTCTTCTTCCAGGGGAAAATTTAAAATCCTAAAATGTTCCACAACCCCTTATTGAAGAGGGTTTTTTTGAGCCAGTGGTTTCCCTTTGGGGTGCCTCCTGACCCCGTTGGTTGGGGCAATCTGGATTGTGGTTGAGAAAAATTGGGTTTTGTTTTTTAGATGGAAAACTCCATTTTTGGGTTAATGGAGAGGTTAGGCGGGGGACAAATTTTTGGTGTTTGCTTCGGCACCAGCAGGGGGACTGACCCGTCGTATCACCGAGCCATCCTGACCGACCGGGTTTGCACAAATGGGGTTCGGTGACCCTCCTCAGGGGGGGGTACTGTTGTGAATGTTTTGGAAATAAATTTCTGGAGAAGTCCCCCGGGTGTTAAAAACAGAAAATGAACCATTCAAGAGGTTTGGGAAATCAGGAGCACAACTGGCTTGATAAAAGGGGGTTCCCTCCTATCTGTTTGCCGTGATCAATTTGTTTTTGTCTCAACTTTGGTTCCTGTTCATTTTGGAGCTTCGGTCTTGCCTCTTCTTCTGCTTTCAGATAAGTTTTTTTTCTGTTTTTTTTTTTGTGCTTACCTTTTGATATTTCTCTGCATTTTGGAGGTTTGCCGGGCCCCCCGGGGGGGTTGGCTCCCTTTGTTCCGTACCACGTTATTTGTTCATTTGCCTTTTCCCGTTTTTTCGTGTCTCGGGTTAGTTTTGTTAACCAGAAACGATTAGGTGGGAAGGTCGTGTGAACTCAGGGGTTTTTTCAATCAGTCGTTGGCATTTTTTAGGTTTTTTTTTGGTTGCGTGATATCCTTTTTTTTCCTTTTCTGTCTAGGCAGTTTGGGCCCCCCGCTTTGTCAAAATGTTTTTTTTCTGTGTCGATTTCCTCTTTTCAACCGCCATTCTGTTTTAGGGGTTTTCCCAGTTCTTTGGGATTGCTCCGGGGGAGATGCTTTTCCCCTTTTTTATTTTAGGTATATTTTTGTTTCTCAGGCTGTGACGAGGCTCTGGACCAACTGGAACGCTCCCGGGTCCTTTGTTGTGGGGTTTGTCAGGGTACTCAATCCCAAAAAATTCCACCTTCTGTTTTTGCCGTTTTTTTCCTGCTCTCCTCAGCTACCAAAAAAAAACGAGTTGGGCGGCGCAACCATTAGAGCTGTGTTCTTTTAAAGGGCCCTACACAAAAGGCGTGGGCGTAAAGTAAGACACTCACATCGTTTCCCCAGGTCAGAGATCATTTTAGGAGTAAGGGGGCCCTACCCCTATCAGTGGGAGGAACTGGATGTGCATCCTTCACCCTACAGTCCCCCCCGGACTGCCTGCAATAACAACAGTAAAGGTAAGAAGAACTTTTTGTGTGTGTCCAAATTATTACCCTACCGTGGGATTCCCCTCTGTCCTCCCCCTTACATTCTTCTCCCCGAAGGCCCCAACCCTTCCTTGGGGAAGGCTTAACATTGCTGCCCAATACCAACCCTTCAGGGATCTGCTACAGCGTGGTCACCCCGACCAGGCAACAGGGGCGCACGAAATTCAAAAATCTTTCATCCCCCGTAATTCCCTTTTTGAGGTGGTTCCCCGGCCACGGGCCCCAGCTGAAGTACCCTGCATCCCCCACAAAGGGGCGGGCTCGGGTGCCAAGAAAACCCCCAGGGGCCCTGGGGGGGCGACTCACTTACACTTAAGAAACGGGAGGGGGGGTCCTGACCACAGTAGCTTACATCATAGATACGGAGGGGAGGCCCCTGACTTAGGAGCTTACACTCATGAATCATAGAATAATAAAATAGTAATTTTGGAAGGGACCTCCGGGCCACGGCCAACCCCCGCTAAAGCAGGATTCTCAAAATTATCCCAGACAGATGTCTGCCCAGCCTTGTTTGAAAGATTTTCCATTGAAGGGAATCACCACCTACGGGGCCCCTTTTTCCACTCATTGACACCCTGTAAAAAATTTTTTTTAATACTAACTGTGTCTCCCCCCCATTCATTTCTCCATTGCTTATCTTTCCTTGTGCAAATGAGTAAAGATGATCCTTTCTCAATGTGACACCCCTTTGGGAATATTTTAGCCCTTTAAAAAATCTCCCTCTTTTTTTTTTTTTGCAAGCAAAACATTCCCAAATCCTCGCCGTTCCCAAGGACATGGTTTGGCCGGTCACCATTTGGTGCCTTCTGAACTTCCCCAGTTTGTGATGTCTTTTTTAAAATGGGGGTGCCCAAAACTGGCCAGTTTTCCCGTGAGGTCTGCCCAAAAGGAAAAGGGGGCAAAAGCCTCACTGACTAGACTGTATGCTTCTGTTGTCCCCTAATTGCATTTGCCTTTTTTGCTGCTCATCACCGTTACTCTGTTCATCTGGATCAATTATAAACCCAAAGGGTCTTTTTCACAGTCTGTTTCTTAGCCCTATTCCTCCCCTTTTGTATATGCTTTTTTTATTTTTATTGCCCAATGTATACTTTTCATTTTTCCCCGTTAAAAATCCCTTCTTTAGTTTCTGCCCCTGCCCAGTTTTTTATACTTTTTTAATCCTCTCTCTCTCTTCTCTAGTTTTTTAAAAACTACCCCCCTAGCTTTGTCAACCCGCAAATTTGTCAGTTTACCTCAATTCCTTCATCAAATCATTGATAAAGATGTTGAAAAATACGGACCCCAAACAGAGCCTTGTGTACCCCCCTTTATACATTTTCCAACTGGTTTTTTGCCATTACGACCCCTCTTTGGGGCCGATCACTAAACCCCTTATGAATCCACCTAACAGTTGCCCTTTTCCATTCCCTACTTAGTATTTTTTAAAAAGGGTTTTTGTGAGATCTTTGTCAATGCTTTTAGAAGTCAAGATTTAAATTTTCTACGCTTTTTCCCGATCCCCCCAATCAGTGATTCTGTCATAAAGGGAAAATTAAGTTGTCGCATGAATTTTTTTACAAACCCATGCTGCTCTTTTAATCACTTAATTCTTATCCAGGTACTTACATACATGTTTTTTAATAATTTGTTCAAAGTCTTTCCGGGTATAGAAGTCAGACCACCCCTTATTTCCCCGGGTTTTCCACCTTCTCCCCTTTTTGAAAAAGGGAACAACATTTGCTTTCTCCATCTTTGGGACTTCTCCTGTTCTCCAAAAATTTTTCAAAGATTTGGACGGGGTTAAAGTTTTTTCTTCTGCTATCTCCTTCAACTCTGGGTGTAATTCATCGGCCTGGAGACTTGAATTCATTTGGGTTAGCTAAGGTTTTCCCCCCGTTTTTTCTGTTTATAGTACCCTGGATTTTTCTTTTCCTTTAATGGACTTTGAAGATCAGTTGATGTTAATTTCCTTTCTAAAGAAAAGATGCAAAATAGGGAAATTTTAAAAATTCAGTTTTCAAATCCCGTTTACCCTTTTCAATTTTTCTCCTTTAAAAATCCTTTAAACACTTTGACTTTTTTTTACTTTTGACGTATCCCCAAAAATCCTTTTTTTTTTGTTTTGTGTCCCGGGAAGCCTTAATTTTATTTCAGCTTTTGATAATCTGTTTTTTGCCCTGCAGGCTCCAGACGGCATTTTTTCTTCTTTAAAATGCCTCCCCCTTTCCATTTGATAAACATTTTTTTTTTCCTTTTTAGATGCGTTTAAGTTCTGTGTTCACCCTTCTGGTTTCCTTAAATGCTTCCCCTTCTTCCCCTCTTTTTGGATTGTTAACAATTGTGCTTTGAGAACCATTTTTTTAAGATTTTCCCCCCCTTCCTGGCATTTTTTTCCTTAAGGATTCAGCCATTTTATCCCCCCAATTTCTTTTTTGAGTCCTTAAAATCTGCCTTTTTGAAAACTAACCTGACTCTGAGTCTTCACAGGCTTTCCTCCTCTTGTTATCCAAAAATTTTAAAATACTGGTCACTACCTCAAGGGCCCACCCCCCTCTTTCCTCCTAAAAACCCTTTTTCCCTGTTATAAATTAGATCCAAGGGAGCAATCCCCCCCGTTTTCCCCTACCTTTTGGAAGATAAAGTTGTCAGCAAAAGAGGGTAAGAATTTCCTTGCCTGTTAGTTTTGCCTGAGAGAGATTCCCAAAAATGTCTGGAAGTGAAATCTCCCATGACCACTATGTCTTTTTTTTTTGGAAAATTTGGGCCATTTGATGCATAAAGAGTTCACCCATCTTCAGCTTGCATAGGGGGCCTGTAGTAAATCCTACAATGGTGTCCTTTCCTTTGTTCTGTCCTTGATTCTTACCCAAACAGTTTCCACAAACTCCAGTTCTGAAGCTCAATTCTGTGCGATAACTTTTTCTAACATCAATGCGACATCCTCCCGTTTATCAAGTTGTTTCTTGCAAAAATTTTCCTTCCCCTAGCCTTGTTTTCCCAAATCATGTGTATTGTCCCAAGTCTCAGTGTTTCCAATGACAAAAAATTTCTCCTCTTTAGTATTTTCCAATTCTCCTTGTTTTTTTGCCCCTGCTTTGAAAAATTTTAGTTTGTGATTGGTTCCTTCCTCCCAAAATTTTTTTTTATTTAATTTTTTTTTCTTTGTTCTTCCCCTTTACTTCTAATAGCAGAGTTCTCAAAACTTTTTCAGTGCTGGGTTTTTTCAGGGGTTTTGCTTCCCTTCCCCCATTGTTCTAGTTTTAAAACTCTCTGATGATGACAAGGGGACTTCCCAAAATACAAGTTTTCCCCTTCGTAAGGTGCCCCATCTCTGAAGTACCACGTATAGGAATTTACTTTGTGATCCAAAAATCCAAATTTTGCTGACGGGGACCATCGACTAGCCCTTGTTCACCCGCAGAATCTTCTTCCCCCTCCTTGTTCCATGGACACCCTGGAAGGATGGAAGAGAAGACCACCCCGCCCAGTTCTTTCACTTTCTTACCCAAGTTTTCAAATCATGCAGATGGTTTCCCGGTCACTTCTTGCGGTGTATTTGTCCCCACATGTATTAGCGGAAAGGGTAGTCATTTTAGGTTGAAGAGTCCCGATATCCTTCAAACACATCTTTAAATTTTTTCACCTGAAGACAGCACATTTTTTTTGAGGTTATATCCTCGCAGAGAGCGGCTTCTGTCCCCCAACAGACCCCCACTCTCTGTTTCTTCTTCACAACATTTTTTCTTTCCCATTAAGGGAAACTCGAGGGCTTTGAAGGTTTTTTTGGGGGAAAGTCTATCCTGATGTATTTCTTCTCTTTCCCTGTGTAAGAGCCGGGACGGTTTCCCTGAGCATATGGATCTGACTCCCTCCTGTCCCCTGCTTCCGGGGTCACATGCCCCATTCCCTTTTTTCTTCAGGTGCACTCGAATTTCTCTTTTCTGTAACATGAAAGAAATTCTGCCTTCTAAGAACTTTCACCTTCCTAATGGCTTCAAGAGATAACCTCTTTTCCCAATTTTGCAATTTTTCCTCCAACGGGACACAAGCTTGCTTTTGTGGCGTAAATTTGGCTTTTCCAAGGTAAGTCTGTGAACATAAAAGCAAAAATGCAGCTCTCACTGGTCCGGGCCTCTTCCCTTTTCTTTTGTTCAAAGATTTTCAGCGGTAAATTATCCCAAAACCGCGCGCCTGCGGAGCGCGGTTTACTGTGTCCCCTTTCAGCTCAAAAACCAAAAAATCCAGTGTTCCTTGAGCTCGCGGGGGAAATCTTCATTACCCCGAAGGCATGGGAATATGAAAATTTTTCCTCGGGGCCCTCCCCTGGTATAGATACAGGGGGAGGAGTCCCCTCCTACATCATAGATACAGGAGGGGGTCCTGAAACGGAGCTTAAAATCTATAGATCGGAGGAGGAGAGTCCTGACCACAGGGGAATTTCCTCTATAGATATAGGAGGAGGGTCCGACCACAGGGGGTACACTCAAAATACAGGAGGAGGAGTCCCACCACAGGAGCTTACATCTATAATACAGGGGAGGATCCTAAAAAGGACTTACCCCCTCTATGATACAGTGAGATGACAACGGGTTTTACATCATAGATAAGGAGGAGTCCTGAAAACAGGGCTTACATCATAATACAGGAGGAGGGGGAGCCCTGACCCAGAGCTTACACTCTTTGAACAGGGGGAGGAGGAGTCCACCACGGGAACTTCATCTATAATACAGGAGCCCCTGACAAAAAGGGTTAACTCATGTACGGAGGAGCCCGACAACAGGTGCTTACACTCTTTGATCGGAGGGGAGGAGCCTGACCACGGGGCTTGTACTCTATGGGACAGGAGAGGGGGTCCTGCCTTACACTCTATAGAAACAGGGGAGTCCTGAAACGGGACTTCACCTATAGAAAAAGGGGGAGGAGGAGTCTGACCACAGGAACTTACACTCTAAGATATAGGAGGAGGAGCCCCTGACCACAGGAGTTACACCTTAGATACAGGAGGAGGAGCCGACCACGAGCTTACACTCTATGTACAGGAGGGGGAGCCCTCCCACAGGAGTTTACATTTATAGTACGGGGGAGGAGGATCCTACCACGGGAGCTTAACTCAAAGGGTCGGAGGAGGGGGACCCTGCCCACAGGAGTTTTTAACTCTTGGGAAAGGGGGAGGGGGACCTGCCCACGGGGCTTACCTCAATAATACAGGGGAGTTGAAAAAAGTTGCTTAACCTCTAAGATACAGGGGGAGGAGGAGTCCTCCCAAAGGGGCTTACACTCTTTAGAACAGGAGGAGGAGGAGCCGACCAAAGAAATTCACTCTATAATACGGGGGAGTCCAAAACCAGGGCTTACCTCAAAGATACAGGGGGTCCTGACCAACGGTGCTTAAACTTATAGATACAGGGGGATGGAGCCCTGCCACAGGAGCTTGTACTCTTAGTAAGGAGGGGGCCTACAAGGACTTACATCTATAGATCAGGAGGGGATCCTGCCCAAGGGCTTACACCAAAGATACGGGGGAGGAGTTGCCCAACAGGATTTTACACTCTTGATAAGGAGGAGAGCCCTGACCACGGGAATTAAACACTATGATAAGGAGGGAGTCCTGACCACAGGAGCTTACACTCTAAATCGGAGGGGGGAGCCCCCTGACCCGAGTTACACTCTAAAGATCAGGAGGAGGAGTCCTGACCACGGGGCTAAAACTCTATAGTACAGGGGGGGAGGGGTAGTCCTGACCACAGGACTTACACCTATAGATACAGGAGGATCCTGACAACGGGTGCTTACACTCTTAGATAAGGGGAGGGGAGTCCTGACCCAGGAGCTTACATCTATAGATCGGGGGGGAGGAGTCCTGAACGGAATTACACTCTATAGAAAGGAGGAGTCCTGAAAACAGGGCTTACACTTATGAAAAAAGGGGGGGGAGTCCTGCCCACGGGGTTTACCTCTATAGTACGGGGAGGAGGACCCTGACCAAAGGGTTTTACTCTTAATACGGAGGAGTCCTGACAACAGAGCTTACACCTATAGATACAGGAGGAGGAGGGCCCGCCCCGGGAAACTTAACTCTAAAATATAAGGAGGAGTCCTGCACGGAGCTTCACTCATAAACAGGGGGAGGGCCCCGACCACAGGACTTACAATTTATGATAAGGAGGAGGATCCTGACCACAGGATTACACTTTTAAAGATACAGGAGGGGGAAAGCCTGACCCGGGAGCTTACATCTTTAGTACAGGGGAGGAGGGTCCTGACACAGATTTTCCCTTATGGGTACAGGGGGGGAGGACCCCTGCCACAGGGCTTACACTCATAAAAACAGGGGGGTCTGACAACGGGTGCTTACACTCTATAGTCGGAGGAGGAGGGTCCCCCACGGACTTACACCTTAGATACGGAGGAGGAGGAGTCCTGCCACAGGAAATTACACCTATGATATGGGGGGAGCCCCCTGACAACGGGTGCTTACCTCTATAGTACAGGGGGACCTGACAACGGTGCTTACACTCTATAGCAGGAGGAGGGGAGTCCTGACCACATGCTTGTATCAAAGGGTACAGGAGGGGGAGGATCCGACCACAGGGGCTTACACTTTTTAAGATACAGGGGGATCCTGAAAAGGGGCTTCACCTATAGAACAGGGAGGGTCCTGCCCCACGGAACTTACACCATAGATAAGGAAAATCCGACCACGGGGCTTACACTCTAAAAAACAGGAGGGGGAGTCCGACCACAACTTACACTCATAGATACAGGGGAAGTCCTGACCACAGGAGCTTACATCTATAGAACAGGGGAGGGGAGCCCTGACCACAGGGTTTACACTCTATAGATACAGGAGGAAGGAGCCCTGACAAAGGTGCTTACACTCATAGATACAGGGGAGGAGGGCCGACCACAGGACTTACACTCTTAGATACAGGGGAGGGGGAGTCCTGAGCAAGGAACTTACCTTATAGAAAACAGGGGAGTCCTGAAAAAAAGTGCTTAACTCTATAATACAGGAGGAGGAGGAGTTGACCCGGGGCTTACACTCTATAGATCAGGGAGGAGATCCTGACCACGGGAGTTTTCACTCTTAGATACAGGAGGGGAGGAGCCCTGACCACAGGAGCTTACACTCTGGGTTACAGGGGAGAGGGGGTCCTGACCAAGGATTTACACTCATAGATAAGGAGGGGGAGCCCCTGACCACAGGACTTACACTCTAAATAAAAAAGGAGGGGGTTCCTCCCAAGACTTACACTCTAAGATACAGGAGGAGAGGAGTCCTGACCCAGACTTACCCTCTTAGATACGGGGAAAGGAGCCGACCACAGGAGCTTACATTCTTAGTACAGGGGGAGGTCCTGACCACGGGACTAATGACTCCCACCACAATTGGGGATCCGGGGCTAGGGGGGTTCTCGACCGAGCCCTTGTTTCTATGGGAGAGTCACTGGCAGGGGGACCCATCCGGGGCCCCTGGCAGTAAAACGATGGGGTTTTACGGGGATTAAAAGGATGGTAGTTCTTTCGCCACCTGGGGGTTTTCTGATCAATTGCCACCCTGCTATAAGGATTTCCGGGGGTGTTAGGGGCAGCTAGATGGTTTCCCCCCAAAGGGTGAGACGGGCCCTGGAAGCTATGGTGATTTCGGGTTAGATAAAATTCAGTCACACCAAGTCTTTTTTCCCATCCCTTTCTTGTAGGTGTTTCAAGCAGGCCCCGGGGAGTTGGTCGGGGTGGAAAATGACATTCGGAAAACCCGCTGGCATTTGGGGCCCTCCTTTACTTCAAAAATCTTTCCAAACTTGCAGAAGCAAGTTAACTCTGTAACCTCCAGCTTTCCAATAGCGAAACCCCGGCCGCTTTTGGTAGAGCCTTCTTTTGGTAAGAACAGACCCCACTGTTGTGGCGCCTCACTCAAAGGCCTTGTTCTACCGACTCTGGTACGATCAGCGCTTAGGGTGCTCTCTGCGCCCGTAGCCGATAGCCTCCGGTTTCTTAACCCAGGCTGAACCTGCAATGCTTCGATCGGGGGTCCGGGGAATTAGTGCAGGTAATTGGTACCTAAGCACTCCCCCCTTCCCCTTCTCCCACTGCGCCCTTCGCCCTGCTCTCGCTCTTAAAAACACTTGTAGCTTTGAGGGAATGTCAGCTTTTTCCCAGAGTCGCTGACACTCTCAGTATCCCCAAGTCTGACTGGGCTGACACTGAAATGCACTGTTAGCAGGGAAAATAACTGATCTGACTTTTCAACAGGAAACTTGAATCCCTGAAACCCCCTTGTCCGAAGCGGAAAAACTGAACTCTGATTGTAAGTGCACTTCCCTTATACCCCGGGGTGTTCTGAAAGTGTGAGTGACTGAAGGGATAACAAGCTTTTGCGGTTCCCTTCCTGGCTTTTCCTATAATGTTGGCCTGACATAGCGGGCCCACACCCCCCTTTGGTTTAAAAAACAGACCCCCCGGCTGTAAAAGAAAAAAGAAAAACTTTTTGTTTTTGCATTAACAACAACATTTAAACTCACCCCCATCCGGGAGGAAAGACTTCTTGAACTTAAAATTTGACTAAAAAATTTTAAAAAAATTCAAAGTATAAAAAACTTTTTTTCAATAAATCAAGATAATTTTTTTGTGGGGGACCCCAAAAAAAAAACCCCCACGGGGGTCCGGGGTGGGGGCGGGATTTCGACGCAGCCCCAAACCTGGCCACACCATACGGGTTTTTCTTTCAGGGGAAATAAATGGTTTCAGTAAAACCAAATAAGGCACCGTAGTGAAAACTATTTACTTAAAATTTTTTGGGGGCGGGCACAGTCCACACCCACGCATTCCTGCTGGAAAAGACACATTTCAAACATATAAATAAAAACACATTAATCTTTTTCAAACTTTACAATTTTTCAATGCAAAAAACCCTTTCTGGTTTGAAAATAATTTACTAGGGCTACCTTGATCGAAGAGGGATTTTTCCTTTAGTATACTTCTGACCCCGTGGGGTAGCATCAGGTTAGAGTCTCTAGCCTTCTGTTCTGCTAACGGCAAACTATAGTACGACTCCCCCTCTCTAGGGACCGGCAAGCATGCAGCGTGGGGAGGCGGTACTGTTTCACCGGGGGACTCCATTTTCTTGGGGTGCTGCTTCTTGTGATTCCCGTTTGGGGACCCAAAGTTGAGGGTCTGCTAAAAAGGGTCCTTCGGGAACTGGCTCCACTGGCACAATTGGTATGACTGATGTAGAGACTCTCTTGGGGGTTGATAAAACGCGGGCACAGGAAGTTACAGCATCTCCCACTCTGGGCCAACCGCAGGAAAATCCCCAAAAACCGTAGTATGCCCGCTTCTAATTTTCTTTCTAAAGGACAACAGGTTCTTCTTGCGAAGCTTTAAGGGGCCAGGACACAACTTTAGATGACTCTAGAACAGTTCAGTCGTTTTTCCTCCTCCTTGCTGGGGTACGGGTTTTCTGTTTAAATTTTGGGAATTTTGCAGACAATGGCTCCTTTCCCACGATCACCAAATTTTGTGCATTCTTTTTTTTCTTTTTAGCAAATTTCCCAGATAAGAGGCTTAGCGGGAGCGTTTTTGTTATAGTTCTTCTCGTTTTTCTCTTACTCTATTGAGACTGTCTTCCACACAGGCTTGTATTTCCCGTCTGTTCTTTTGAGTTGTGTCCCAATCTTCACACTGTCATCAAAAACCCCTGGTTCTACCACACCCGTTCCAAAACCCTTGGCCCTTCCGGGCTTGTCCATAAGGGGCTGGGGTCGTTGGGGAAATTACTGGATGTGGTTTACAAATCAACCAGGGCAGGTAACAAGTCTGGCCACCGATTTCTTTTTCAGTGGTACAGTTTTCATAAATCCCGGGCAATGTGATTCTCTTCTCACAAGGCCGTTTGGGCTAGGGGGTATGGGGTTGTTTAGATCTTTTACACCATACAATTTTTAGAATTCTTTAACGTTCGCTTCGAATGCTGGACCTCGATCGTCAGCACCCGCTCTGGGTATCCGTGTGTCTGCAGAAACTTGCTTGGGAAAGGGTTTTTTCTGCTGTCTCTGCTGTCGATCTTTGCAGGGGCTGTGTGCCCCCACCACAATTGTGGGTTCCAGGGGGAATGGGGGATCAGGCCGAGCCGTGAAGTCTAGGGGTTTTTTCCGGGAGCTGTGGCTCGCTGGGCCCGGGCGGGCTGGCGATGTTTTGGGGATATATTACAGGGATAACTATATACGTTCTGACGCACCTTAGATTCGTAAATTTTTTACCCGCCTGCTGTAGATCTTGAGGGGATGTGAGGCAGCTAATGTCAGGCCCCCAGGGGGACTCTTCCCTAAAGTCTGTTAAGATGGTAAAGTCGGGTGCCGGTAAATAACACATCCACACAGTCAATGTCTTTTCCCATACCTTACTTGCTGAAAGTCAAAGGGGGCCCCGGGAGGTGACCACGGGGAGTGTATTTTGAGGGAGCCTGGGCAATTTTGGGCCCCTTTTTCTCCAATATAACGAGTGCAACTACTGAAGGTAGTTCCCCTAATCTTCAGCAAGCTTGCTGTACTGCCCCGTCGCTTTGTGTTAGGGGGTTCCTGTGAAGGACTGAATCCTTATGGGTCCTGCAGAAAGCTAAAGTCCCTTTATCCCCCCGACCCCCCCAACCCGACTAAAGGGGTTGTCTGCCGCGACCTAGGGGCCGGTGATCCTGGTTTTTTCCGTCACTGTGCCTTAAGCAACAGTGACTCTTTTTCCCAGGGAAAGGGAGAAAAGGCGGACTTCTGCAATCGGTTTAAACACATCTTAAAAATCCCTTGCCTTTCGCCTTCCACGCTGGTAACTAAGACTCATTTGCAAAGGGGGCGAGCAAACTTCTTTCCTTTTCCTTCCACTTTAAATCACCCAGATCTCAGTTATCACGGAGGGCCGTCACTGACCTGATTCTTTCCTCTAACAGGAAGCTGAAGCTTCCCCGGTTACACGTTTTTTTCCTTCAAAGATGCGAGGAGAGACACACTCTGACCGACAGGCGTATTTTAACACCTTTTCCCGACTCCCCTTCTAAGCGATGAGTGCAAACTAACCCCCACTGTGTCCAAAGCAGACTTCCCGTCCTTACTGCCCGAAGACAGGACCAAATGACTAAAAAAAATTACCATCCTCTGACACTCCCCAGAGTTACCCACTACCCCAGGTGTGTTATGTGTGTGAGGAATGTATTGACATTTAAACCGCTGCCTCCATACATCTCCGGGGGACTGGTGTGCCCACCACCAGGGGGAAACATTCCCCCATGGTAAAAGACAGCCTCCCGGGGTTGAAATCAAAAAAAAAAAATTTTGTTTATCAATCTTGGAACAATAACATTTCCCTCCGGGAGGGAAGAATACTTCGAACGTTTCAAACTTTAATCAAAATAAAATGTTTCAATGCATTAAAAATAAAATTTCAAGATATTGTGAAGGACCCGCAAAACCCTTTTAATGGGTCCCCGGGGGGCTGC
>JARQOD010003345.1:0-65962 GCA_033576555.1 Oophaga sylvatica | reverse complement strand
GTCTAAGTTGGGACATAAGTACATTGGACCCTATAAAATCAGTAAAATTATAAGTGCCGTTGCTTGTCGTCTTCAACTGCCCAGAACTATGAGAATTCACCCTGTCTTTCATGTATCCCTACTAAAGGCTGCGACACCCAATACGTTTCCTGGACGTTCTTCTCCTTGCCCTGACCCAGTGCTAGTCGATGGTCAGGAAGAATTTGTGGTGGAAAGGATTTTAGATTCCAGGTTGTATAGAAATCAGTTACAATATCTGATTAAATGGCAGGGCTACCCAGTGGAGGACAACTCATGGGAACCAGTCAATAACGTTAATGCTCCTCGCTTGCTCCGTCAGTTTCATCAGAGGTACCCACACAAGCCTGGCCTGAGGTCATCCGGAGGTTGTCCCTAAGGGGGGAGTAATGTAAGGTTCTGTGTACATGTTCCTGAAACTCAGTTTGTTCGTCAGCCATTTTACTTTCTGTCTTGCTGCAGCTATCTTGCCCTCAGTCAAAATGGAGTTTCCAGCTTGCATGTTCCTGCCCTGATTCTCTCCTTTTGCTTCTTAAGCAGCCACAGCTGAGCAATCAGTGCTTCAGAATCTAGCCTGCAGTGAACCTGTGACCTGACTCCTAAAGCCTTGGACCTTGTACTCCAGCTATTCCTACTGAGGAACTCTGAAGCACTTGTGGACTCTGAACCCTGCTCTTTGAAAGACCCACGTTTGCATGGACTTACGGTAACAGAGAAGAAGATCCTGAACCTGTTGTGGAGAGTGATTGCTGAGCTTAGATTACTCTGGCCTGCTGTGTCTCTTGCTTCTGTGTCTGCAAACTGTGTGACTATTTTTGCCAACTTGTATGAAGTAATACAAGACTTTCTATATCAAACCTGTGTCTTATGTATTTTCATCGCACCCAAGCACAAGACGCTATATGAACTGTACTACATACATTACACTGTTAAACCAGAGAGTTATGTGGCACAAAATAGTTAATAAATAACATTTCCCACATGTCTACTTTCCATCAGCACAATTTTGGGAACAATATTTTTTTTTGTTAGGAAGTTATAAGGGTTAAAAGTTGACCAGCGATTTCTCATTTTTACAGCAAAATTTACAAAACCATTTTTTTTAGGGACCACCTCACATTTGAAGTCACTTTGAGGGGTCTATATGGCAGAAAATACCCAAAAGTGACACCTTTATAAAAACTGCACCCCTCAAGCTACTCAAAACTACATTCAAGAAGATTATTAACCCTTCAGGTGCTTCACAGGAACTAAAGCAACGTGGAAGGAAAAAATGGACATTTTAATTTTTCCAACAAAAATTTTCTTTTAGCATCAATTTTTTCATTTTTACATGGGCATCAGGATAAAATGGATCCTAAAATTTGTTGGGCAATTTCTCCTGAGTACACAGATACCTCATATGTGGTCATAAACCACTGTATGGGCGCACGGCAGGGCTCAGAAGGGAAGGAGCGCCATTTGACTTTTTGAATGGAAAATATGCTGGAATATTTAGCGGTTGCCATGTCGCATTTGGAGAGTCCCTGTGTGCCTAAACATTGGAGCTCCCCCACAAGTGACCCCATTTTGGAAACTAGACCCCCTAAGGAACTTATCTAGATGCATAGTGAGCACTTTGAACCCCCAGGTGCTTCACAAATTGATCTGTAAAAAAAAGAAAGTACTTTTTTTTCACAAAAATTTTCTTTTAGCCTCAGTTTTTTCATTTTCACATGGGCAACAGTATAAATTGGATCCTAAAATTTGTTGGGCAATTTCTCCTAAGTACACAGATACCTCATATGTGGTCATAAACCACTGTTTGGGCGCACGGCAGGGCTCAGAAGGGAAGGAGCGCCATTTGACTTTTTGAATGGAAAATATGCTGGAATATTTAGCGGTTGCCATGTCGCATTTGGGAGGTCCCTGTGTGCCTAAACATTGGAGCTCCCCCACAAGTGACCCCATTTTGGAAACTAGACCCCCTAAGGAACTTATCTAGATGCATAGTGAGCACTTTGAACCCCCAGGTGCTTCACAAATTGATCTGTAAAAAAAAGAAAGTACTTTTTTTTCACAAAAATTTTCTTTTAGCCTCAGTTTTTTTCATTTTCACATGGGCAACAGTATAAATTGGATCCTAAAATTTGTTGGGCAATTTCTCCTGAGTACACAGATACCTCATATGTGGTCATAAACCACTGTTTGGGCGCACGGCAGGGCTCAGAAGGGAAGGAGCGCCATTTGACTTTTTGAATGGAAAATATGCTGGAATATTTAGCGGTTGCCATGTCGCATTTGGAGAGTCCCTGTGTGCCTAAACATTGGAGCTCCCCCACAAGTGACCCCATTTTGGAAACTAGACCCCTAAGGAACTTATCTAGATGCATAGTGAGCACTTTGAACCCCCAGGGGCTTCACAAATTGATCAGTAAATAAAAGAAAGTACTTTTTTTTCACAAAAATTTTCTTTTAGCCTCAGTTATTTTCATTTTCACATGGGCAACAGTATAAATTGGATCCTAAAATTTGTTGGGCAATTTCTCCTGAGTACACATATATCTCATATGTGGTCATAAACCACTGTTTGGGCGCACTGCAGGGCTCAGAAGGGAAGGAGCGCCATTTGACTTTTTGAATGGAAAATATGCTGGAATATTTAGCGGTTGCCATGTCGCATTTGGAGAGTTCCTGTGTGCCTAAACATTGGAGCTCCCCCACAAGTGACCCCATTTTGGAAACTAGATGACCTAAGAAACTTATCTAGATGCATAGTGAGCACTTTGAACCCCCAGGTGTTTCACAGAAGTTTATAACGCAGAGCCGTGAAAATAAAAAATCATTTTTTTTTCTCAAAAAATGATTTTTTAGCCCACTGTTTTTTATTTTCACAATGGTTACAGGAGAAATTGGACCCCAAAAGTTGTTGTCCAGTTTCTCCTGAGTACGCTAGTACCCCATATGTGGGGGGGAACCACTGTTTGGGCACACGTCAGGGCTCGGAAGGGATGTAGTGACGCTTTGAAATGCCGACTTGATGGAATGGTCTGCGGGCATCTTGTTACGTTTGCAGAGCCCCTGATGTGCCTAAACAGTAGAAACTCCCCACAAGTGACCCCATTTTGGAAACTAGACCCGGCAAAGAACTTATCTAGATGTGTGGTGAGCACTTTGAACCCCCAAGGGCTACACAGAAGTTTATAACGCCCGGGCATGAAAATAAAAAATCATATTTTTTCCACAATCAGGATCTTTTAGTCCCCAATTTTTTTATTTTCCCAAGGGTAACATGAGAAATTAGACCCCAAAAGTTGTTGTCCAATTTGTCCTGAGTATGCTGATATCCCATATGTGGGAGAAAACTACTGTATGGGCACACGTCGGGGCTCGGATGGGAAGTAGTGACGTTTTGAAATGCCCACTTGATGGAATGGTCTTCGGGCGTCATGTTACGTTTGCAGAGTCCCTGATGTGCCTAAACAGTAGAAACTCCCCACAAGTGACCCCATTTTGGAAACTAGATCCCCCAAGGAACTCCTATAGATGTGTGATAAGCACTTTGAATCTCCAAGTCCTTCACAGAAGTTTATAATGCAGAGCCGTGAAAATATAAAATCATTTTTTTTCCACAAAAATAATTTTTAGTCCCCAATTTTTTTTCCCAATGTTAACAGGAGAAATTAGAACCCCCAAAGTTGTTGTGCAATTTTTCCCGAGTACGCTGATACCTCATATGTGGGGATAAACCACTGTTTGGGCATACGTTGGGGCTTGGAATAAAGGGAGCACTGTTTGACTTTTTGAACGCAAAATTTGCAGGAATCAATGGTGGCGCCATGTCGCGTATGGAGACCCCCTGATGTGCCTAAATAGTGGAAACCCCTCAATTCTAACTCCAACCCTAACCCCAACACACCCCTAACCCCAACCCTAACCCCTACACACACCTAACCCTAATACAAACCCTAATCATAACCCTAACCCCAACACACCCCTAACCCTAATCCCAACTGTAACCATAAATCTAACTACAAGCCTAACCCTAATTCCAACCCTAACCCTAATTCCAACCCTAACTCAAATTCCAACCCTAACCGTAATTCTAACCTTAACCCTAATGCTAACCCTAACCCTAGTTCTAACCCTAAGGCTGGGTTCATATTGCGTTTTACCAGCCCGTTCAACACGTAGCGTTGACCGGCTGGTAACGGTATAGCATAACGCGATCGCATTATGCTATACCCGCTAGCGCAGATGAATCAGCAGATAATCATCCGCGGATACGCAGCAAAATCCGCCGCGGATCAGCAGCGAAATGCGCCGTGGATCAGCAGCGAAATCCGCCGCGGATCCGCAGCGAAATCAGTCGCGGATCCGCAGCGAAATCAGTCGCGGATCCGCAGCGAAATCAGTCGCGGATCAGCAGCGAAATCCGCCGCGGATCAGCAGCGAAATCAGCCGCGGATCTGCAGTGAATCAGCAGCGAAATCCGCCGTGGATCAGCAGCGAAATCAGCCGCGGATCAGCAGCGAAATCAGCCGCGGATCAGCAGCGAAATCAGCCGCGGATCAGCAGCGAAATCCGCTGCGGCTTCGCAGCGAATCAGCAGCAAAATCAGTCACGGATCAGCAGCGAAATCCGCCGCGGATCAGCAGCGAAATCCGCCGCGGATCAGCAGCGAAATCAGCCGCGGATCAGCAGCGAAATCAGCCGCGGATCAGCAGCGAAATCAGCCGCGGATCAGCAGCGAAATCAGCCGCGGATCAGCAGCGAAATCTGCCGCGAATCAGCAGCGAAATCAGCCGCGGATCAGCAGCGAAATCCGCCGTGGATCAGCAGCGAAATCAGTTGCGGATCCGCAGCGAAATCAGTCGCGGATCCGCAGCGAAATCAGTCGCGGATCAGCAGCGAAATCCGCCGCGGATCAGCAGCGAAATCAGCCGCGGATCAGCAGCGAAATCAGCCGCGGATCAGCAGCGAAATCCGCTGCGGATTCGCAGCGAATCAGCAGCAAAATCAGTCGCGGATCAGCAACGAAATCCGCCGTGGATCAGCAGCGAAATCAGCCGCGGATCAGCAGCGAAATCAGCCGCGTATCAGCAGCGAAATCCGCTGCGGATTCGCATCGAATCAGCAGCAAAATCAGTCGCGGATCAGTAGCGAAATCCGCCGCGGATCAGCAGCGAAATCAGCCGCGGATCCGCAGCGAAATCCGCCGCGGATCAGCAGCGAAATCAGCCGCGGATCAGCAGCGAAATCAGCCGCGGATCAGCAGCGAAATCCGCTGCGGATCCGCAGCGAATCAGCAGCAAAATCAGTCGCGGATCAGCAGCGAAATCCGCCGCGGATCAGCAGCGAAATCCGCCGCGAATCAGCAGCGAAATCAGCCGCGGATCAGCAGCGAAATCCGCCGCGGATCAGCAGCGAAATCCGCCGCGGATCAGCAGCGAAATCAGCCGCGGATCAGCAGCGAAATCAGCCGCGGATCAGCAGCGAAATCAGCTTCGGATCAGCAGCGAAATCTGCCGCGAATCAGCAGCGAAATCAGCCGCGGATCAGCAGCGAAATCCGCCGTGGATCAGCAGCGAAATCAGTTGCGGATCCGCAGCGAAATCAGTCGCGGATCCGCAGCGAAATCAGTCGCGGATCAGCAGCGAAATCCGCCGCGGATCAGCAGCGAAATCAGCCGCGGATCAGCAGCGAAATCAGCCGCGGATCAGCAGCGAAATCCGCTGCGGATTCGCAGCGAATCAGCAGCAAAATCAGTCGCGGATCAGCAACGAAATCCGCCGTGGATCAGCAGCGAAATCAGCCGCGGATCAGCAGCGAAATCAGCCGCGGATCAGCAGCGAAATCCGCTGCGGATTCGCATCGAATCAGCAGCAAAATCAGTCGCGGATCAGTAGCGAAATCCGCCGCGGATCAGCAGCGAAATCAGCCGCGGATCCGCAGCGAAATCCGCCGCGGATCAGCAGCGAAATCCGCCGCGGATCAGCAGCGAAATCAGCCGCGGATCAGCAGCGAAATCAGCCGCGGATCAGCAGCGAAATCCGCTGCGGATCCGCAGCAAATCAGTCGCGGATCAGCAGCGAAATCCGCCGCGGATCAGCAGCGAAATCCGCCGCGAATCAGCAGCGAAATCAGCCGCGGATCAGCAGCGAAATCCGCCGCGGATCAGCAGCGAAATCCGCCGCGGATCAGCAGCGAAATCAGCCGCGGATCAGCAGCGAAATCAGCCGCGGATCAGCAGCGAAATCAGCCGTGGATCAGCAGCGAAATCAGCCGCGGATCAGCAGCGAAATCCGCTGCGGATTCGCAGCGAATCAGCAGCAAATCAGTCGCGGATCAGCAACGAAATCCGCCGCGGATCAGCAGCGATATCAGCCGCGGATCCGCAGCGAAATCCGCCACGGATCAGCAGCGAAATCCGCCGCGGATCAGCAGCGAAATCAGCCGCGGATCAGCAGCGAAATCAGCCGCGGATCAGCAGCGAAATCCGCTGCGGATTCGCATCGAATCAGCAGAAAAATCAGTCGCGGATCAGCAGCGAAATCCGCCGCGGATCAGCAGCGAAATCAGCCGCGGATCCGCAGCGAAATCCGCCGCGGATCAGCAGCGAAATCCGCCGCGGATCAGCAGCGAAATCAGCCGCGGATCAGCAGCGAAATCAGCCGCGGATCAGCAGCGAAATCAGCCGCGGATCAGCAGCGAAATCCGCCGCGGATCAGCAGCGAAATCCGCCGCGGATCAGCAGCGAAATCAGCCGCGGATCAGCAGCGAAATCAGCCGCGGATCAGCAGCGAAATCAGCCGCGGATCAGCAGCGAAATCCGCCGCGGATCAGCAGCGAAATCCGCCGCGAATTAGCAGCGAATCAGCCGCGGATCCGCCGCGGATCAGCAGCGAAATCCGCCGCGGATCAGCAGCGAAATCCGCAGCGGATCCGCAGCGAAATCAGTCGCGGATCCGCAGCGAAATCAGTCACGGATCCGCAGCGAAATCAGTCGCGGATCCGCAGCGAAATCAGTCGCGGATCAGCAGCGAAATCCGCCGGGGTTCAGCTGCGAAATCCGCCGCGGATCAGCGGCGAAATCAGCCGCGGATCAGCGGCGAAATCCGCCGCGGATCTGCAGCGAAATCCGCCGCGGATCCGCAGCGAAATCCGCCACACGTTGCGGATTTTGCTGCGGATCCGTGGCGTATTTTGCTGCGGATCCGCGGCGGATTTTGCTGCTGATCCGCGGCGGATATCGCTGCGCATCCGCGGCTGATTTCGCTGCTGATCCGCCGCGGATCAGCAGCGAAATCCGCCGCGGATCAGCAGCAAAATACGCCGCGGATCCGCAGCAAAATCCGCAACGTGTGCACAGGGCCTAATAGGAAAAAAAAAAAAATTCTATTATTTTTTTATTTGTCCCTACCTATGATAAAGGGGGGTTCATTTACTTTTTTTTATTTTGATCACTGTGACAGTTTATCACAGTGATCAAAATAAATTTTTGGACACTGGGGGGCGCACTGCGCATGCGCCGGCCGGCGGGCGCACTGCGCATGCGCCGGCCGGCGGGCGCACTGCGCATGCGCCCGCCATTTTCCAAGATGGCGGCGCCCATGAAGAGGCCCGGGCGGACGCCGGGACCGATCCAGGGACATCGGTGGATCGGGAGAGGTGAGTAGGGTGGTCGGAAGGTTAGGGGGGGATCGGAAGGTGGGGGCAGCGGAGCAAAGGAGGAGGGGAGCTGTTAGTGACGGCGGTGACCGATCGCTGCCATCTTTTGGTGGCGGCGGCCGATCGCCGCCGTGACTACGTGTGGGGGGGTCAGGTCTCGGTGTCCAGCCATGGCAGATGCTATTGCAGCATCGGCCATGGCTGGATTGTAATATTTCACCAATTAAATTGGTGAAATATTACAGATTGCTCTGATTGGCTGTTTCACTTTTAACAGCCAATCAGAGCGATCGTGGCCACGGGGGGGTTAAGCCAACCCCCCTGTGGTGAAGCACAAAGGGTCCTGTAACTGCGGGTCGGGTGACCTTTGAGTGACCCCGGTCTCCCGGCCCGCAGGAACGGGATCCTTTCATGACACAGGGTATGCGTCATAGGTCGGATTGGCACCGACTTTCATGACGCATACGCTGTGTCAAAGGTCGGGAAGGGGTTAAAAGGAGGCTGGTGCTTGGCATCATTGTTTCTCTTCTGTTAACCATGGTTATCTCTAAAGAAACACGTGCAGTCATCATTGCAATGCACAAAAATGGCCTAACAGGGAAGAATATCGCAGCTAGAAAGATTGCACCTCAGTCAACAATCTATTGCATCATCAAGAACTTCAAGGAGAGAGGTTCCATTGTTGCCAAAAAGGCTTCAGGGCGCCCAAGAAAGACCAGCAAGCGCCAGGACCGTCTCTTAAAAGTGTTTCAGCTGCGGGATCGGGTTACCAGCAGTGCAGAGCTTGCTCAGGAATGATAGCAGGCAGGTGTGAGTGCATCTGCACGCACTGTGAGGCGGAGACTCTTGGAGCAAGGCCTGGTCTCAAGGAGGGCAGCAAAGAAGCCACTTCTCTCCAGAAAAAACATCATGGACAGACTGATATTCTGCAAAAGGTACAGGCAGTGGACTGCTGAGGACTGGGGTAAAGTTATTTTCTCTGATGAATCCCCTTTTCGATTGTTTGGGACATCAGGAAAATGCCTCATTCGGAGAAGACAAGGTGAGCGCTACCACCAGTCTTGTCTCATGCCAACTGTTAAGCATCCTGAAACCATTCATGTGTGGGGTTGCTTCTCAGCCAAGGGAATCGGCTCTCTCACAGTCTTGCCTAAAAACACAGCCATGAATAAAGAATGGTACCAGAATGTCCTCCAAGAGCAACTTCTCCCAACCCTCCAAGAGCAGTTGCCTTTTCCAGCATGATGGAGCACCTTGCCATAAAGCAAAGGTGATAACTAAATGGCTCAGGGAACAAAACATAGAGATTTTGGGTCCATGGCCTGGAAACTCCCCAGATCTTAATCCCATTGAGAACTTGTGGTCAATCATCAAGAGACGGGTGGACAAACAAAAACCTAAAAATTCTGACAAAATGAAAGCATTGATTGTGCAAGAATGGACTGCTATCAGTCAGGATTTGGTCCAGAAGCTGATTGAGAGCATGCCAGGGAGAATTGCAGAGGTCCTGAAGAAGAAGGGTCAACACTGCAAATATTGACTTGCTGCATTAACTCATTCTAACTGTCAATATAAGCTTTTGTTACTTATATGTTTGCAATTATTATATTTCTGTCTGTGATAAAAACATCTGTCAAACACACATAAAAACCAGAGGGCAGCAGATCATGTGAAAATATAATATTTGTGTCATTCTCAAAACTTTTGGCCATGACTGTAATTCTATGGCCGGGCTGGGAAATGCCTATGGTTGCCAATGGCATTACGTGTCTGGCAAATGTCAGTAGACCCAGTAAGGCCTGCATCTGCTGAAGGGTGACTTTTTTAACTTCACAGAAACCGTGCAACATCTGCAGTGTTTTCTGTATTTTCTCTGCAGCCAAGCGAAAAAACCATCGCATTGGTGTCTATTTTGACGCCCAAGAAAGGCAATACATTACATGGTCCGACTGTTTTTTTTGGGTGATAGCGGTACGCCAAAATGCCGTGATATAAATTTAAATTTTTCTAGCAGGAAGAAGCAGAGTTTAGAATTTTTGGGACCGACGAACAAAAAATAGTCGCGGTAGTGAATCGGAGAATTGCTGCCTGTTTCATGACGAATTACCCAGTCTAGGAAAGTGCTGAATAACTCGAAATAGTGACACGAAATGAAACATCCCATCGGCAGACACATATCAAAATAATAGTGCTGGTCCACCTTGCATCCTAATAGGTGGAAACATTCGGGGTGCACGGGTAAAAGGCGGAATGCCGATTCTATGTCTGATTTAGCTAGCAGGGCGCTGGGCCCAGTTGTGCGGACTAATTCTACAGCCTTGTCGAAAGATGCATATGTGACATAAGCTTCCTCTGGGGGGGATAGCGTCGTTAACTGATTTGCCTTTTGGGTGAGACAGATGATGGATAAGACGATATTTACCAGGTTCCTTTTTTGGAATAATGCCTAACGGCGATATTTTTGAAGGGCAGAGACTGAAAGGGGCCTGCCATTCTACCTAGCTCAACCTCCTTTTCTATTTTGTGGTTTAGAATTTCGGGGAATTCTCGAGGTAATTTTAGGTTATCAGCCAGTGTTGGTGTTCTACTAAACTTGAAGGGGATAAAAAAGCCGTCCGTAAAGCCGGAGTGTAGTTGCCTAGCCGCTTCCTTATTGGGGTAGAGGTCTAGCCAGGGGCCCATCACAGTTATGCTCACTGGGGTTCTGCCTTGGCGCTTTGTTTGACTGATGAGTACACCTTGAAGCTGGGTGTCCCCCCACAAGCTGAGCAGTCATGCCTATACAGTATCTGCATAGTGCGTGGCAGTTTCTCTTGTTAAATAGCCAGCAGGCCCTGGGTTTTCGTACGATCACTGAGTGTTGACCTGCGGCTGAGGAGAAGTTAGTGGTCGCAGATGAAAAGCGGAGCTGCTTCTGCGACAGCATCAGTCGCAACCACAGATCTGTTGCTTTCACCCCCCAGCCTAGATCGGGCAGTAGGGCTAGCCACCTGCAGAACTTATCATACCGCCGCCAAGCGGAACCACCATGCAATTTTTACAAATTATATATCAGATTCTGACATATAAATAATTCAGAGCAGCGTTCCGGATGCTTCTCACCCATAATACAGCCCAATACTGCAAACGCCTGTAGCCAATTATTCATTGTTAGTGCTATTCTTGATCTATTTCTATCGTGTACCTGTTCGCTTGTCCTCCATTTATCAACGGTCTGTTGGTCGTCTGACAATAATGACCATATATCGACATAGTCATTATTCCATATTTTTTGTCTAGTCTCTTGATCTATGTGTGCGCCTAGCGGGCTGATCCCGCAGAAAAATGCATCATTGTGTAAACCCGCTGACTGAGGCATTGTATTGTTTTCAGCTGTACCACATGGTTGCGTTAAGTGTTGATTTAGCTCCTTAATCGCTGAGGCTAGCTCATTCTCCCTTGTGTTAACCCCGTTCCACATTAATTCATGATTGACTTTGGAACACTCACCACTGTGTGACACAGAAGGAGTGACAAGCTATGCTGAGGAAACCCCGGCTCCTGCTGACGCCGGAGGGGTGATATCCCAGAATGGAGGAACTCTGGCTCCTGCTACATCGATGGACTGGTTAATGCTTTGGCTGGAAGCCTCGGGGGATTGAGAGGCGTCTTCCCAGCTGAGAGCCACAGTTGGAGCGCGTGACTGAATGTCGTGCAGTAGAGCCTGAGTGAAACCAAGTGATGGTGGAACTCCAGCTCTGTCTTGGGCAATGAACTGGTGGTTGCATTGGTTGGAAGCCCGGGGGGATGGGTCTCCCCGATTGATAACCTCTGAAGGAGCACGCGACTTTTGGCATTTGTCGTGTGCCCAATCTCACCTATCGGTACTCTGTGATGCGTCGGATCCTTCTGATGGCCCGAGATCTGCGGCGGCTCATATGTGAGCTGTGTCCGCGGTGGTATTGGGAGGGACGACTTTTAGAGGGGTAGTGGGAATGGTGACGGGAATTGTTGGAGGAGGATTGGGAGGACGTGTGGCGTCTATGCCTGCATCCGCTGTGGCTATGGGATGTGCTGGAGGCATTAAAATCAGAAGCCAGGGATGGGTAAATTTGTATATCTGGTAACATTGTGCTGTTTAGCTACCATATTCAAAATTATTGGTGGAATGTGATGGGGCGAGAGTTAATACGAGTTCTTTATTAGGTATTTGGGTAGTTATAGGGGGTGCGATTACAGTAGTGTTATGTGTTCATTGTTCAGCCGTGGAGGGCTCAGATCGGTCGGGTTGGACCGATCAGCAAGCTACGCAACTGTGTTGAGGGCTCTCTGACCAGTCTCCACAATGCCTGCAGGAGATACGATGGAGACAGGGCCTGGACTGACCCCACGTTGCCTCTGCAGGGACCGGAAATGATGCGGTTGAGTGGGCGGATCCTGGCCGTGATGCACTGGAAGCCGGGCGAGGACAGCAGGCACCGAGGGCCCAGCACGTGCCGGCCCGCTGCGTGGCCAACTCGCCCACCTGGAGCCGCTCTGGATGGCAGGGGTGTCACACGGTCCGTCTGCACCCCGCACCGGAGACACAACTTCAGGAGCGGGAGCTGAGGATGGAGGAGCGTCGTGTGATCGGGGACCGGAGCCTGGAATCCGTCCGGCATGCAAAGCACCAGCTGGGCCTTGGAGTATGCGCGAGGGGTTGGAGGTGCCAGCGCAGGGCAGGCCACAGATGTCGAGATTGCTGGGCCCAGGGTGAGTGCAGGGGGCGGCAAGGCGATGAGGAGAGGGCACAGGGAGTTGAGCGCTGGGGCTGCTAATAATAGTTTGAATCCAGTGTTCACCTTTCTGTGCGACTCTCAGCTGCAGGGCCTCCATCAAATCGTCTGACATGGCTATCAGGGAGGGGGACACTGGAGGTCCTCAGGAGTCACACAAACAAAAGCTTCCAGGTGTCCGCCAGAGGAAAAAGGAAGTTACTGAACCCTGACGAAGCCACCAAGAGTGGCGACACGAGTCGGGTACTCTCTTTGCCTTACCTGTCACCATGTGTGCTCTATAGGCTGCCTTCACTGTTGCCCTATTATTATTATTATTATAATTATACATTTTTATAGCGCCATTTATTCCATGGCGCTTTACATGTGAAAAGGGGCAAATATAGACAAGTACAATAAACGTGAGCAATACAAGGCACACACAAGTACAGAAGGAGAGAGGACCCTGCCGGCAAGGGCTCACAGTCTGCAGGGATGGGTGAGGATACACTAGGAAAGGGTAGAGCTGGTCGTGCGGTGGTTCAGTAGACTGAGGATCACTGCAAGTTGTAGGCTTTTCGGAAGAGGTAGGTCTTCAGGTTCTTTTTGAAGGTTTCCATGGTAGGCACGAGTCTGATGTGTTGGGGTAGAGAATTCCAGAGTATAGGGGAGGCATGGGAGAAGTCTTGCATGTGGTGGTGGGAAGAAGAGATATGGGGAGAGTAGAGAAGGAGATCTTGAGAGGATCGAAGGTTGCGTGTGGGTATGTACCGTGAGACCATGTCACATAAGTATGGAGGAGACAGGTTGTGGATGGCTTTGTATGTTATTTTTAGGGTTTTGAACTGGAGTCTCTGGACGATAGGAAGCCAATGAAGGGCTTGGCAGAGAGGAGAGGCTGGGGAATAACGGGGAGACAGGTGTATTAGTCGGGCAGCAGAGTGCAGGATGGATTGGAGTGGTGCCAGAGTGCTAGAGGGAAGACCAGAGAGTATTGCAGTAGTCGAGGCAGGAGATGATGAGGGCATGCACTAGTGTTTTTGTAGTTTCATGGTCAAGGAATGCACGGATCCGGGAAATATTTTTGAGTTTGCGACGGCAGGAGGAGGCAAGGGTTTGGACATGTGGCTTGAAAGAGAGGGAAGAGTCGAGGATCACCCCGAGGCATCGAGCATGCGGGACTGGGGAAAGTGAGCAGCCATTGACGTTGATGGACAGGTCTGGTGGGGGGGTAGAGTGAGATGGGGGAAAGATGATGAATTCTGTTCTGTCCATGTTCAGTTTTAGAAAGCGAGCAGAGAAGAAAGCAGAAATAGCAGACAGACATTGTGGGATTTTGGTGAGTAAGGAGGTGAGGTCAGGTCCAGATAGGTATATCTGCGTGTCGTTGGCTTAGAGATGATACTGCAAACCATGGGATTCTATGAGCTGTCCCAGGCCGAGGGTGTAGATGGAGAAGAGTAGGGGTCCTAGAACTGAGCCTTGAGGAACACCGACAGACAGGGGGCGAGGTGAGGAGGTTGTGTGGGAGAGGGAGACACTGAATATTCGGTTTGTTAGATATGATGAGATCCAGGATAGGGCCAAGCCTGTGATGCCCAGAGATGAGAGAATCTGTAACAGGAGGAAATGGTCCACAGTGTCGAAGGCAGAAGACAGGTCCAGGAGAAGGAGGACAGAGTAGTGTCGCTTGCTCTTGGCGGTTAGTAGGTCGTTGGTGACTTTAGTAAGGACAGTTTCAGTTGAGTGATGCAGTCGGAAGCCTGATTGTAAGCGGTCAAAGAGGGAGCAGGAAGAGAGGTGGGAGGACAGATCAAGATGGACATGCTGTTCCAGTAGTTTTGAGGCATAAGGGAGAAGAGATATCGGGCGATAGCTAGACACATAGGATGGGTCAAGGGAGGTCTTTTTGAGAATGGGTGTGATCGAGGCATGTTTGAAGGATGAGGGGAAGACACCATTTGTAAGTGAGAGGTTGAAGAGGTGTGTTAGAGTAGGGGTGAAGACTGTGGCGAGGCTAGGGATGAGGTGGGATGGGAGCGGGTCAAGCATGCAAGTGGTGAGGTGTGATCTTGATAGGAGGGTGGAAATCTGATCTTCTGTCATGGTGGAGAAGTTGGTTTTGGAGGAAGAGGGCTGAGCAGCTAAGAGGGGCAATGGGGGCTGTGGGCCAAAGCATTCTCTAATCGTATCGATCTTCTGCTTAAAGAAAGAGGCAAAGTCTTCAGCAGAAATGAGAGTAGAAGGAGGAGGAGCTGGGGACGGAGTAGAGAATTGAAAGTGTTGAAGAGCTGTTTAGGGTTGTGAGACAGGGAGGACGAAAGTTATATACCGAAACGCGCGTCGGGGCGCGTGGTCGAGATCCCTTTGTGCTGGCTTTTTGCTCCCAGGTAAATTTTGCCGTCCATGCCTATCGCTATATACCCTAATTGGGGTTAGCAATCTTATTATTTCTGGCTTTCACAGCCTTTTCTTTTTTATCACAATTATTTGCACTATGTGATTTGTGAACACAGTTTATTTTGTTTGCACTTTGTTGCACATTATTTGGAATAAAATAATTTTTTTGAGTCATGCTGCACATTCGCATATAAGTTTGCTAACAGCTCCCATAGAGGTCATTGGGCTGGTTGTGCATATTCTTCTGTGCACACTTATCTGTGCACACTTACCTGGTTATATATATTTTGAGCATTTCATTATTTGTTTTCTCCAGCACATATAGATTGGGTCTTTCATTTTATTCAATTTTTAAACATTAAAATATTTATAGTCTGTATTGTATTTTGCTGTGCCATCAATAAATATTCTTATTGGTTTATATTTCTTTTGCTGTCTGCATTTTTCTTTGTCTTCACTGCAGGGGTGCTTTACCACACCATATTCTTTGGTTTCTTTTAATTTTTCCGGATGGTCTGCCATCCTTTCTCAGGAAATTTTGGGGTATAATTTTATTATTATTGGTATAATATTTTTTTATTATTATTCAGGTGTTATTATCATTTTGTATTATTTATCTCCAATTTTCCTATTTCACCTGGAAGAGGAGAGGGAAGAGAACGTCAGTAGGTTGTGGTCAGACAGGGGAAGGGGTGAGTTAGTGAGATAAGTAAGGGAACAGAGGCGGGTGAAGATAAGGTCCAGCGTGTGACCATCTTTGTGAGTGGCCGCAGAGGACCATTGAGTGAGGCCAAAGGAGGCAGTGAGCGATAAAAGTTTAGAGGCAGCTGGGGTGGAAGCATCAATGGGGATGTTGAAGTCACCCATGATGATAGTGGGGATGTCAGCAGAGAGGAAATGAAGCAGCCAAGTGGTGAAGTGATCGAGAAAGGTGGAGATGGCTGGCTCTGGGGGGGGGCAGTAGATGACAGCCAGCTGGAGGTTAGAGGGGGAGTAGATGCAAACGAGGGAATAGTAGTGGAGGGGGGTAGTGGAATTGGGGTAAAGGAGCAGGTATCAGACAGGAGCAAACCAACTCCTCCACCACGTTTGTTGCTGGGGCGGGGGGTGTGAGATAGGTGGAATCCACTGTATGAGAGTGCAGCTGGTGAGGCTGAGTCAGAGGGGGTGAGCCAGGTTTCGGTGATGCCAAGGAAGGAGAGTTTATTGGTGATGAACAGGTCGTGGATAAATGACAGTTTATTGCAGACGGAGTGTGCGTTCCATAGTGCTCCAGGTAGTGGGACTGCGGGAGTGGGGGCTGGGTGAATGGGTATGAGGTTATCATGGTTGCGAAAATGTGTAGAGGATTGTGGCAGGGTGGTAGAAGTGAGTGTGGGGATGTGTTGAGGAGGGCCAGGATTTGGGGATATGTCACCAGCAGTGAGGAGTAACAGACAGAGCGTTAGAAGGTGGGAACGGGATAAGACATGGTGTGGCCGTGTGGTCATAGAGAAAAAGGATTGTACGTGGAAGAACTACTTCCTTACTAGGTGGGGGGATTACAGGGAATAGGAAGAAAGTAAGTAGTATGGGGGTGAAAGTGAAAAGAAAAGGAAACATGGTAGTGGTTATATATTCTGTCAACTTACAGTCAAATTCCAGTCCAATTCTAGTCTAATTCAGAGTATAGTAATTAGAAATCTGTAATTTGAAAGATGTAAGTTGAAAGATGCATGGTCAGACTCATGTCTAAGAATATATATGATATCCTTTTATGGGCATTTACTTCATTGTTTAATTTATTCCTCCCTTTTCTTCTTCATTTGATTCCATGCCCTGTTTCCTTTTACAGGTCTTGTTTGGGCTCTTATTGAGTCCTGCCCCACTTGGGCTTTTTCCATGGTTGGATTAACTATTTCATATTTCTGGGCCTGTATCTGGTAAGCCACCGTGTGCAGTTATACCCAGTTGTGGCAAATCTATATGATCAGGGGTAGATGTATTTTACATCTTTGTGGGGGAGTTTTTGATTTGTTTCATTTTTTTCAGTGAATTCATTGAATGCTGCTGGCCACAGTCCCAGTTGTGGATGAGGATGCAGTTCTTGTCGTGGTTGCATCACTCCGTATCTGCGCCGTAGGGCGCAAAACAACCTCCTCGTCTTCCTCCTCCTTCATCTCCTCAGATGACCTACTCAGCTGCGTGTCTCTGGGTTCACACCAAGTGGGATCTACAACCTCATCATCATCCTCTGTGTTATCCTATTCCTCGCCCTGAGAGTCACCCTCCTCCTCTTCCTGCCCTGACAGCAGAATAGAGTCCTCGTGAGCCTCAGATATCCGATTCTCATCGGGATAACCTTCCTCCCTGGGTTAACATCTAGTGACGAGGCTCAGGATGCTGCTCGGACCCTACTTCATCCTGCACCGGATCCAAGCTAAAAATAGTGAGTCGGTGCAGATGATTTCCTCCTCTTGACTCTGTGAATCTTTGGAGAACACTTCAGATGCCATGGATAGAATGTGTGAGGAGCTCTGCAGATTTACCCATCTGTGGTTCCCTACAGTCAGTTGGAGCATTGTGATGCGGGAGAAGCAATAATAATTGGGGTTCTACCTCTGTGGACTGTACTATGTGTGGTGTTGAGGTAGAGGAAGAGGAGTAGAGGCCACTTGAAGCTGCGCTTGCCATCCACTGGAGCACAGACTCTTTCTGGCATTCATCAACAAGGAGTACCACTGTTCGGCTGCCAAAGAAAGGGAGTGAAGTAGACCGTCCAGTAACAGAAGTTGTCAGTTGTGTTTGGATAGGATGTGACAGTGTTGGTTCACTAGTGCTTTCACTAACCTTACCACGCATTCCACGTATCCCACGTACACCTTGGACTCCAATCCTATTCCCCCTTCCAGCCTGACATCACTTTTTTCCACTCATGTTGCTCAGATTCTGTGGTAGGAGCACACTATTAGCAACAGAAAAAATAGGTTTTGTTATTCTGCAGCAGCTCAGCACATAGCTGAATTTCAGCGGCACTAAATGAGGTGAAATATGGCATGCTGGATCACGTTATCAATTAAAAAAATTGTTCGTTTTACTCTGCAACAGCTGTACAGAAAGATGAATTTCACCACCAATAAATGACAAGGTGAATCACGTTAGCAACTGCAAAAAATATTTTTTTTTACTGTGCAACAGCTCTGAAAACAGAACAATTTCACCACCACTGAAAGATAAGGTTGGATATGGCGTGCTGTATTACATTTAGCAACTGAAAAAATAAGATTTTGAAAGGTCTACTCGTGCATGGAGCACAATAGAAGCAGTGCACAGCACACTTCTATTAAATGTGCTCTGCTGTCTTTGTGGACCTCACTAATGGCACAAGAAAAAAAAATCTGCTGGAAGGTCTATTTCAGCCCCACAGGACGCTAGCTATCTAAACTATCTGACTTAGAAACATCCACCTAGCTAACTAGCTAAAATCTATCAGCACCCAGGCCTAGCATCAGGACCAGCCTCTCTGTGCTGTTATACTGACAAAATGGCTCTAAAACAAGATGTCCGCTCTTTATATAGAGAAGTACATGTGATTTCAGCAGCCAATGGCATAAAGTGTTGTATCTGGACATTGTGGATATTTCTTGCACCTTGATTGGCTAGCCGCAATGTGTACACATAAAGTTAGAAAAAAAAAATTACAAGCACGCCACTCCTCTGAGCTCTCCCTACCCCCTATCCTCATCAAATATGTGCCACACGCTCATCATACACCACCACTACCCTAGCCAAAATGATCAAAATACTTTAGTGGCAATGCAAATATTTTCCCTCACTTTTACCGAATCGTACCGATTTTATAAAAAATCACTCACTTTCCCCAGTCCCGCATGCTCGATGCCTCGGTGTGATCCTCGATTCTGCCCTCTCTTTCAAGTCACATATCCAAGCCCTTGCCTCCTCCTGCCGACTCAAACTCAAAAATATTTCCCGGATCTGTGCATTCCTTGACCATGAAACCGCAAAAACACTAGTGCACGCCCTTATCATCTCCCACCTCGACTACTACAACCTCCTACTCTCTGGCCTCCCCTATAGTACTCTGTCACAACTCTAATCCATCCTACACTCTGCTGCCTGACTAATCCACTTATCTCCCCATTATTCCCCAGCCTCTCCTCTATGCCAAGCCCTTCACTGGCTTCCTATTGTTTAGAGGCTCAAGTTCAAAACCCTAACTATGACATACAAAACCATCCACAACCAGTCTCCTCCATACATTTGTGACATGGTCTCCCGGTATTTACCTACACGCAACCTTCGATCCTCTCAAGATCTCCTTCTCTACTCTCCCCTTATCTCTTCTTCCACCACCACATGCAAGATTCTCCCGTGCTTCCCCCATAATCTGGAACTCTCTACCCCAACACATCAGACTTTCCCCTAACACGGAAATCTTCAAAAAGAACCTGAAGACCTACCTCTTCCAACAAGCCTACAACCTGCAGTGATCCTCAGTCTACTGAACTGCCGCACGACCAACTCTAACCTCTCCTAGTGTATCCCCACACATCGCCTGTAGACTGAGAGCTCTTGCGGCCAGGGGCCTCTCTCCTTCTGTACTTGTGTGTGTCTTGTTTTGCTTATATTTATTGTACTTGTCTATATTTGCCCCTTTCACATGTAAAGCGCCATTTAAATAGCGCTATAAAAATGTATACTAATAATAAAATTTACTCGTGTTTCCGATCACGAATCCAAATGTGCCATATTTGTGCCAAATTTATATTTTGCGAACATATTGAATCATCTCTAGTCACAATCTATACCACACTTTATGACATAATCTTGTTCTTCATTGCAAACAAGGTTTTTAGCCACTACATTTATTAGCCAACCATCTCAATGTCACCATGCTGCATACTGTTCCAACCCAGTGGCTGCCTATTACACACACTCCAGAGTGACTGGTCATATACACATACATTGGAGCTTTACTTGTTTCTTCACTCAATACTTTACTATACTATTAGTCTAGTTATTTGCTATTCTATGTTCCATGGTACATTGTCTTCAGGCCCCTTGATGCAAATACTTATCGTTTTGTGTATCTTGATGGACAATAAAATGTCCAGCAGTGTCCAAACATGGCATTTCCAGGCATACATCGTGGCATAGGTTATTAATAGTAGATTAATAATAGATTGAGGGATCCCCCACCTGGTACCCACCACGGATCAGCTGTTATGTTCTCCTGTGATGTCCAGTCTTAATGAGGTGCAAACAGGAATATGATGCGCCAAATAAGTCACTGAATGAATTTGTCTCATCTTATCATCCTACCCAGTACTGCCTATAAGTCGCAAAACTCTTGTGACTTATCAAGGTGTTTTATGACAATTTTCTGACTGTGTCGTCACTGTTATCTCGTTAACCCTTTCCTCCTTGAAATGTGGTACCAGAGAGAATAAGACACAGACAAAAGTATGCGTCAATAAACTCTGCTCTTTATTGCTAATAAAGGGGTTTATATACACCCCATAAGCAGGAAGCGGAATTACCATATATGGTGTTTATACAACTTATCACTACATACATAGAATACTGATTCTAACAGGAAAACTTCATTTTTGTCCTTGACTCCCAGTACAGGATGTCTTTTCATAACTCAGGCGAGCGAGGAGTGTATTATCTCAAAGGGAGGAACATCTTATCTCAACTTCTAGTATGCATCATCCTGTCTGACAAGAACCAAGGTCTTCTGAAGAAATGCTGGTTTTAACTCTAACATTCCCTCCTTTTGTTCCTTCATTTGATCAATACACATCTTCATACCTCCTCTGTGTCCTAGTACATCGTTTAATACACATCAAACAGATTTTAAAAACTAAATAGATAGCAAGACATATCAATAAAACCTGTAGGCCAGTTTGTATTACCCCAGTCAGCCATCCACCTATGCCTTTGAACCAATTTGCGGGGTTAAGAAAGGAGAAAGTGTTTGCCCACCATGAATCTTGATTCTTCAGATTTGCCTCATCATATAGTTTCCTTAACTTTATGACATCCTCTAGCTTATGTTTAAGGGTTAAAACACTAGAATTATCAATATAATGACAACATGCAGGTCCAATAATCTGGCACATCCCTCCTTGAGCTGCAGTCAGGTAATCTAACACGAGGGTATGTTGGTTAGTAACAATAATTAACTGGTTCTGTACTGCAAGGGACCCATTCATGATATCTAAAATATCCCATATTTGGTCATCTAGGTAATCTGTGGATTCTACCAACTTATCCCATGTCTGAGTTATCATAGGGTAGATAAATAATGCACTGAAAAATTTATTTGCTATCCCCATCTCCACGGCTAAGTCTGTTCCAAGCATCCGTTACTGCAAGGATGCAAGCAAATGTCATTAGTAGCATCATTCCTCTTCTGGAGGCTCTCCAAGGATCTTCTTACAATGCGATGCGTGAATCCAAGTTTCCTTGCCTTGTAGCTTGACTGCGGTACTTGTCGTCAGTAGAACTTGAAAAGGTCCATCAAATCTCGGATCCAGACTCTTTCTCACGTGTCTTTTAATGACTACCCAGTCTCCGGGCTGCAGGCTGTGACTCCCAGGATCCTGGTTCGGATCTGGAAGAGAACTGAAGACATTATCATGTACTTTCTTAAGTCTTTTATGCAAATCCCTTACATATGAGCTTAATACATGGTTACTCATTTCCAGTGCTTCGGGAAAGAAACATCCTAAGCTAGGCACTTTGCCAAATAGTACTTCATACGGAGAAAGTCCAGTTTTCCTATTTGGAGTGTACCTTACTGAGTATAGGGCTAATGGTAAACATTCAGGCCAAGATTTCCCTGTTTCAGCCATGGCCTTTTGGATTTTTAACTTCAATGTCCCATTTAGTCTTTCTACTTTCCCACTGCTTTGTGGATGATATGGGGTGTAGAAAGCTTGTTGAATTCCTAGAGCTGTCAAGACTTCATTCATTATTTCACCTGTGAAATGTGTACCTCTGTCACTCTCGATCACCTCTGGTACTCCATACCTGCACACCACCTCCGCAAGCAGCTTCTTTGCGGTTGCCGCGGCCGTAGCCTTGGCAATCGGGAAAGCCTCCGGCCAACCTGAGAATAAATCAATACAGACCAACATGTACTCCCATGACCCTGATTTTGGCAGCTGAATATAATCAATCTGCAGTCTCCGGAAAGGATAGAGGGGCGTGTTTGGGTGGTGTCTTGACTACCCTTCCCTGATTATGTGTAGCACATACCATGCATCCCTGGATCAAACCTTCTATACAGGTGGAAAAGCCTGGTGCTACCCAATGCTTCTGCATCACGCTCATTACAGCAGTTTTGGACTGGTGGGTTGGCCCATGTAACATCTGGGCAACCGCAGGGTACAACGCCCTTGGAAGGCATCGACGCATCCCTCTTCCCCATACCCCATTTGCTTCATTCAGACATGCACCTTCTTTTTCCCACTTTTCTACTTCCTCCTGGTGCACCTGAGCCTGCATCTGGGATAAGGCATCCTCCGACACAAATGGATTTTTGGGAGCGCTTACCTGGTGCATCGTTACCCCTTGGAGTGGTCTACTGGCTGCTGTTTTTGCTGCTGCATCGGCCATTGCGTTTCGTTTACTCACCTGATCAGTGCGTCTGGTATGTGCTTTAACTTTTATGACAGCTACCTCTTTTGGTAATTGTAATGCATCAATTAACTGCTGGACTGCGCCAGCATTTTTAATGGGATGTCCTGCTGCCGTCAGGAATCCTCTAGATTTCCAAATTGGACCAAAATCATGAGCTATACGAATGCGTATCTAGAATCTGTGTAGATGTTAACAATTCTACCTTCAGCTATCTTACAGGCCTCGGTCAGAGCCTTAAGTTCAGCCTCCTGGGCCGACCGATGTGGGAGCATTGGTTCTACTTTGATTACTGCATTCAGGGAGACGATGGCATACCCAGTGTGGAAGGTACCTGAGTCATCTTGGTGGCGAGATCCATCTACAAAAAATTCAAAATCAGCATTAAGTCTTTCAGTTTCAAACACTGTGGGTAGGCCTGCTTTTTCCTGTGCCATAAGCTGAACACAATCATGAGGAATCTCCTCTCTTGGATCTTCTTTGTACAATACCGTACCTGACCCTCCTTTAGATCCGAGAGAGGTAACAATGTGGCAGGATTAAGTGTGGTACATCTCTGCAAAGAAACATTTGGAGGCATTAAAAGTGCACATTGCAATCGAAGGTGACGTGCAGCTGAAAGATGTGCCGGCTGCACCTGGTTCAGTATGGTATATACATCATGAGGTGTAAATACTGTAAGTGGGTGATCAAGAACAATGTCTGACGATTTGTGGAGCAATAGTCCTACAGCATGTACTGCCCGTACACAGGACGGGGCACCTCTAGCCACTGCATCTAGTCTTCCACTGAAATAGGCTACAGGCCTTTGATTGTCACCATGTAACTGAGTCAATACTCCTGCAGCGTGTCCCTGCTGTTCGTGGAGATACAGGGTAAATGGTAGTTCGTAGTTGGGGGTTCCTAGCGCTGGAGCTGCCACAATCCTGTTTTTGAGAGAATAAAAACAGTCTATACCTTCAGGAGTTAGTTTAAAAGGCACAATGGTGATACAGTCATAGAGAGGCTGCATGAGGATTGATACAGCATGTATCCACTGTCTGCAGTAGGAAACCAGTCCAAGAAATGTCCTAAGAGCGGCAACATTAACAGGAATAGGAAAATTCTGTACAGCTTCTTTGCGAGTGCTGGTCAGATGTCGCGCCCCCGGTGTAATGCAATGTCCCAAAAAGATAACTGAAGATTTACAAAATTGGAGTTTATCCTTCGACGCTTTACATCCAGCTTGGTACAGAAACAACATGAGTGATATTGTTGCAGTGTGACACTGTTTCCTGGAGGGGGCACAAATCAGTAAGTCATCAACATATTGCAGAACAACTACTTTTGGCATTTTCCATCTTTCCAGTATCTCTTGCAGACTGGCAGTATACATAGTGGGTGAATTCTGGGCACCCTGGGGCAAAACAGTCCACGTATACTGATTCCCTTGAAGTGTAAAAGCAAACAAATACTGGCAGTCAGGGTGCAATGGGACACTAAAAAATGCGTTTGCCAAGTCAATCACTGAAAAACAAAGAGCACTAGCCAGGATCTGAGACAGAAGGGTGTGAGGATTTGGAACGACTGGTGTGAGGAGCTCTGTAGCTTTGTTCACTAGCCGGAGATCATGGACCATTCTGTACGCTGCTGGCTGCCCCGGTGCTGTTTTCTTTTTAACTGGGAACAGAGGGGTGTTACAAGGGGACTGGGTCTTAACTAGAACACCACTTGCTACCAGTTTCTGTACCTGCTGAGCTATAGCCGACTCTTGAGCTGAACTAAGAGGATACTGTCTCTGTTGGGGCAGAATTGCACCTGGCTTTAATTTGACCATGACTGGCTGCACCCTTAATCTGCACACATCTGTTTTATCTGAAGCCCAGAAATCATGCGGTATCACACCTTCTATCATTGAAGGAAATTCATTTGTGTCCTCTATACTAGCAACATCTAGTGACATGATTTTACAAAGAGTGCTTGGCTTCAATCCTGGTGTCATAGTGACAGTCCCATCAGGATGATACTCAATATGTGCTTGCAATTGAGACAATACATCACATCCTAAAAGATTACATTGACCCCGTGGTGATACCATTAACTGTGTGTGTACAGTGGTTCCTTGAATTTGCAGGGGAATCTTTTTAGTGACGGGGAGCAGGACAGATGGAGAGTTGTAAGGAGTTGCTATAACATGGTGGGAGAAATCACTTTTCCCAAATGGCCAGTCCTCTTCTGTAATTACTGAATTGTCTGCCCCCGTGTCCACTTGGAACTCAACCTCATGTCCCCTGGTAGGTTCACCTGCACTGTGCAATTAGGAGTGGGGGGTAAGGAGACAAGGGGGTTCATGTGCAAGCTACCATTATCTTATGGGAGCAGCCCTAATTGGTCTTGGGGGCCTCTTGCAGGCGGGTCATTTGGATATGGATTAGTTGGACAGGCTGGATATGGATTAGTTCTGCAATCTCTCCTGAAATGTCCTGGTTTCCTGCATCGGTAGCATAAATTCTGTCCATCTCCTGGCACACGTCTCCCCTCCCTGTTGTTTGCAGGACGAGTACCTACAGCATGTAACCTTGCGCCTCTCTTTGCTTGCGCTAAATCATGTTGTGCCCCCTGTGCTATTCTGGCTAGATCCTCTGCTTTGACTGATCTCCAATCTGGTCTACTGTAAGGTTCTGTGTACATGTTCCTGAAATTCAGTTTTTCCGTCAGCCATTTTACTTTCTGTCTTGCTGCAGCTATCTTGCCCTCAGTCAATATGGAGTTTCCAGCTTAGATGTTCCCGCCCTGATTCTCTCCTCTTGCTTCTTAAGCAGCCACAGCTGAGCAATCAGTGCTTCAGAATCAAGCCTGCAGTGTACCTGTGACCTGACTCCTGGAAGCCTTGGACCTTGTACTCCAGTTATTTCCTATTGTGGAACTTTGGAACACTCGTGGACTTTGGAACCTTGCTATTTGATAAATCCACGTTTGCATGGACTTATGGTAACAGAGAAGAGATCCTGAACCTGTTGTGGAGAGTGATTGCTGAGCTTAAGTTACTCTGGCCTGCTGTGTCTCCTGCTTTTGTATCTGCAAACTGTGTGACTATTATTGCCACTTGTATGAAGTAATACAAGACCTTCTATATCAAACCTGTGACTCCTGTGTTTTCATCGCACCCAAGCACAAGACACTATATGAACTGTACTCCTTACATTACAAGATTCTGAAGCCAAACGTTAGTGTCTGCTGGGTCTGGAAAGGCTGTGTCTGCTGTAACTGTGGATATCAGATGTCCGGTTGTACTTCTGTGATAACAGTGGTTGTGACTTCTCACAACCATTCCAGGTAAGCAATTCCCTTAATTTTTTTTTCTCTCTGCAGTGTTACCACAGGTAAACACTATTGTTTTTTTTTTTTCTTCTCCGCTCCTTCCAGTACTCCTGTCTTAAAAGATCTGGAAAATGGAGGCCCGCATAAAGGAACTTTGCGGAGTGACTGATAATATCCTTGCAGATTTGCAGACTATAAAAACCCGTTTTACAAACCTACAGGACCTCACTAATCACAATTTGCAAGTGTTTGGACAGACTGCCCAGGATTTGCGAGCCAGGATTGAGGTTCTAGAGGAGCGAGTCCAGGCTCCTGCCGTAGCCCCGAGTTCTGGGATTCCCAAGTTGCCCCCTTTTCGTTTTGGCGGTGAACGTGAGAAATTCAGGGGATTTATTAATCAATGCAATCTTTTTTTTTCTGCACATGCTTCACAATTTCCCACTGAACGATCTAAAGTGCTTACTATAATTATGTTGCTTACCAACAAGGCTTTGATGTGGGCAAACCTTCTGATTGAGACTGAGGATGAATGTTTGGATCATCTTGATGCTTTCATTTCAGCCATGGGACAGGTGTTTGATGACCCCAATCGAGGTGCAACAGCTGAAGCAGCCATGTTAGCTTTGCGCCAAGGTAAGCACTCGGTAGCTGAATATGCCTTGGATTTCAGGAGATGGGCCCTTGATACCACCTGGGACAGTTCCGCCAAAAAATCTATTTTTCGAAAAGGGTTATCTCCACTGATTAAGGATGAACTTGCTCGTGCCGACCCTCCTACTGCGTTAGGTGACTTTATTAACTACTGCATCCGTATTGATACTCGTCTGACTGAACGCAGGCAAGAGAGATGGTTCGAAAGCAATCGCACTAACTGTAAGGAAAAGGTTGTCGCCATTTTGTATAGGGCCTGTACCAGCCTCCATTTTGTCAGTTCACACAGCCACAGACTTTTAGCTACACATTGCCTATTAGCATATCCAGTACGACAGGTTTTGATGCCCACTAGGAATCAATAGGCCTTTACATGCTAATTAGTCTAGGCCAGTGACTGAATGAGATGTTCAGTCGTATGGTAAATAGCCCAAGCTCAGGCATTGTTTCCTGTTCCATATGAATTGCAGGCCAATTAATATGCGTGCTTCAAAGCAATGGGGATGGGCCTAGCAGGTCTAAAAAACTAGCCATGACCAGGCTGCTGGTCATTCCATTTCTCACACAGAAGCCAAGAAGATGGTCTAGGAAAGACCAAGGGACTATTCAGGAACTGAAGAACTGTACCTGGGAATGGCAGAGCCAAGGCCTTCCCAAGACCATAATACCCGGTAATATTGATCCATAGCTTATACCTTTTAGTCTTGTACATTATTGTTGCATTTTTACTCTGACTGCCATTCCATTGTAATTACGTTGTATAGCTTTACTGTATATTTTTGTAATTATCTAGTGCGCCCTTAAGGCAAATTAAACCATAAAATTAATCTTGGGCTGATGCTTTTACTCTGATCACGAATCTTAGAATACCCAGTGGGTAGCAGGACACCTTCCCCGGCGGCCATTTGCTCTAGGTGCAGTTCTCTTACTGACCCGAGAGACAAAGGGGGGCGCCGGAGAGCTGTTCCTGTGGAGTTACGTCCCATTGGTGACGTGGGAGGAAAGGGATCGTCCGTCACATCTGGTAGCGGCGGTGGTATCAGAAGCTGTGATACCCGGGCTACCGTGTGGCGGCCGGCTGAGTTCCTCACAAATTGGTGGCAGCGGTGGGATCAGAGTAATAGTGTGCGTGGGACCCCTACTCTCAGACACTAGAGACTACCAGCAGTACTTTCACTGCTGGGGTCTTAAGGTCAGCCCAGCACTAGACGGTCAGAGTGTAAATATAACAAGTTGTGTGCAAGGTCAGGGTTGCAGCTGTGTTTCAGTGACCAAAGGTTCCCAAGATGGCGGAAGGCACCAGGAGTAGGGCAAAGGGGGAGGCCAATGCTGTGGTCTATGATGAGTTCGATACCGATGGAGGCGAGGGGGAGCTCAGCCAGGGCTCCCCAAGGAGCCCGACCCCGTGCTCAGTCTCACAGTGGACTGCCCACCCCCTGCCCGTCCCAGCCTGTCCAGATCGGAGACCCTCTTCCAAGCGGCTATGGCGCAGCTCGAGGCTGGTAATGACGCCGCCTATGAAAGACTCCTGGTGGCGGCAGAGACAGCAGCAGAGCGTGAGCGAGCAGAACGCCGTGAAGCTGCGGAGCGTGCGCAAGCAGAACGCCGTGAAGCTGCGGAGCGTGCGCAAGCAGAACGCCGTGAAGCTGCGGAGCGTGAGCATGCAGCGGCAGAGAGAGCAGCGGAGCGCCGGCACCGACTGGAGATGGCTCAGCACGGGCCCCCACTGGATGCACCAGGCCCACTGGAGACAAGGGCTCTCAAGGTCCGGGCGGAGGACTTTCCCTTGCTTGAAAAGGATGGAGACCTGGATTCCTTTTTGCTGGCTTTTGAGAGGACATGCCTCCAACATCATCTGGCCCTGGATCAGTGGGCAAGGTACCTGACCCCCCGTTTGAGGGGTAAGTCCCTGGAAGTTTTGGGGGACTTACCTGCCGGGGAGGAGCAGGACTACAACAGCATCAAGCGGGCCCTGATCCAGCACTACAACCTCACCCGGAGTCGTACCGCAGGAAGTTCAGGAGCCTGCAGCGGGGTTCAAAGGACACCTGGACCGACCACATGCGGGCCCTGCTGAGAGCTGCGGAGCACTGGACCTCGGGTCTAGAGCTCACTACCCGCCAGGAGGTCCAGGAACTGTTTGTCGTGGAGCAATTTTTGTGGAACTGCCCAGAGGACCTCCAGCAGTTCCTCCGTGACCGGAAACCAAAGGGGGCTTCTGCTACAGCTGCCCTGGCAGACGAGTATGCCAACAACAGGGCGCCGGAGCCAAAGAAGCCTGCCAGCAGCACCTGGAGAGGGGGTAAGCCCAATCCTGCCCCAGCCCCATATCCAGCCCCCAGAGTGCAAGGGGTGTACCCCCCTGCTGCCCTCCCCAGGCCAGGAACAGAACCCAGACGTTGCCATAATTGCAATCAGCCAGGACACTTTAAGGCTGCATGTCCCCAGCGCCAGAAGGCCCCATCCCTGTCCCAGAAACCGTCCACTGTTTTGTGTGTGGGAGGGGGTGGTGGGAGGTCCCTAGACAATTACCAACCCGTCACCATCGGCCGCTCAGCGGTCATGGGACTGCGGGACACAGGCGCTGAACGAACCCTGGTACGCCCTGAGGTGGTGTCCCCTCAAGACTTGGTACCTGGGAAAACCCTTTCCGTCTCCGGAATTGGAGGCGTTGAACCGGCGCTGCCCGTTGCCAAGGTGTATTTGGATTGGGGTGCCGGGAGGGGGATGCGGGAGGTGGGAGTAACGCCGAATATTCCTGCAAATGTGTTGCTTGGGACCGATTTGGGGCGGCTAGTGTCCCAGTATGTGGCCACTGAACCCCCAAGTCCGGCTCCCCAAGAATGTCATGACTTTACTGTGAATGCTAATGTTAATGTATTGAATGTGCCTCCAACAGTGGAGGAGGGAGTGAAACCTGATGGTAAGCCATGCACTGACACTACACACACAGGGCTCACAGTGAGGACAGGTGAGGAGGCTGTAGGGGAGAGCTCAGAGGTGGAGGGAGGGGCTGCTATGGGCAGTGTAGGGCCCCTAAGTGAATCCAGCCTGCTGAGTCTAGGGCCCCTGCAGGAAGAGGAACAGGCCATGGGGGGAGGGGGTGTCCCGGGAGAGGAGCCACCAGGTAGGACCCCAGGTCAGGAGTTCCCCACATCCGGGATGTCAGGAAGTCAGGGAAGTCTGCCTGACCCGGCGACTTGGTCAGAGGAGGAGGGAAAGCAGGCGCTACCCGTGGTCTCAGCGGTCGTGGCCGCTGTTACCAGGAGTGGGAGCGCTGAAGCCCAAGGAGCCTCGCGGAGGTCCGACGGTTTCCCCCTCTCTGACCAAGTGGCTGCCGAGTCAGACAGTAGCCAGGAGACAGATCCCGGGGAACTGACAGAGGACAGGGCAGTTTCGTCAATTCTTGCCATATCTAGTCAGGGATTTCAGGCAGCGTTGGAAGCTGACCCTAGCCTGAAGACTCTCAAGGAACAGGCGGCACAGCCTCCCCTGGAGTCCGACCGCGAGCGAGTGGTCTGGGACCAGGGACGGCTGTACCGGGTAACGGTCCAGCAGGGTTCACCGGAGGCGTGGCCCAGGGACCGACAGTTAGTGGTGCCCCATCCGTTCAGGGCGGAATTGTTGCGGATCGCACACGAGATTCCAATGGCCGGACACTTAGGGATCACTAAAACCAGGGCCAGGCTAGCTCAGCATTTCTACTGGCCTGGAATGAGGACCGAGGTGATAGCCTACTGCCGTTCGTGTGACACCTGTCAGAGGGTGGGGAAGGCGGGGCCGCGCCCCAAAGCCCCACTGGTAACTCTGCCCATCATCGAAGAGCCTTTCTCGAGGGTGGCTGTGGATCTCATTGGACCTCTGTCCACTCCCAGCCGCTCCGGGAAATGCTTCATACTAACGGTAGTGGACTATGCCACCCGGTACCCGGAGGCGGTAGCTTTGTCGTCCATTCGGGCCGACAAAGTGGCCACTGCCTTACTGGAGATTTTCTCCAGAGTGGGGTTTCCCAAGGAAATGCTCACCGACCGAGGGACCCAGTTCATGTCGCAGCTGATGGAGTCTCTCTGTAAGCAGGTACAGGTGCAACATCTGGTGGCCAGCCCGTATCACCCACAGACCAATGGCTTGTGTGAGCGGTTCAATGGCACCTTAAAGCAGATGCTGAGGATGTTGGTCGACTCCCACGGGAGAGACTGGGAGCGGTATCTCCCACACCTGCTGTTTGCCTACCGGGAGGTTCCACAGGCCTCAACGGGGTTCTCCCCCTTTGAGCTCCTGTACGGGCGACGTGTACGGGGGCCCCTTGCTCTGGTGAAGGAAGCATGGGAAGGGGATTTAGCCACCCCTGGAGTGTCGGTCATTGAGTATGTCGTGCGCTTCCGGGACCGAATGATGGCCTTGACACGGCTGGTGCATGACAATATGGCCCAAGCTCAGGCTGACCAGAAGCGATGGTACGACCAGAATGCTTGTGAGCGGACCTACCAGGTGGGTCAAAAGGTCTGGGTACTGGTCCCCGTACCACAAAACAAGCTTCAGGCGGCCTGGGAGGGTCCATACCTCGTGCACGAGCAGCTCAACGCCGTCACCTACCTGGTCACCTGGACCACGCCCGTGGAAGGAGGAAGGCCTTCCATGTGAACATGATGAAGGCCCATCATGAGCGGGAGGCTTATGCTCACCCAGTGTGCAAACCTTCCAGAGGAAGGAGAGGCAGAAACCCTCCTCGATCTGCTCACCCAAGCCAAGGCGGGTGGATCCATCGAGGATGTGGGGGTTGGCCACCAGCTCTCGGAGGACCAACGTTCCCAGCTGGGGGCCACCCTACACCCCTTCCGGGAGCTGTTCAGCAGCCTGCCCGGAAGGACTGAGGCAGCAGTCCATGACGTGGACACTGGTAACCACCCCCCAATCCGGCGTTCAGCATATCGGGTCTCTCTTGAGGTGCAGCAGCAGATGCGCCAAGAGATAGACGAGATGCTGAGGCTGGGGGTGATCCAAGCGTCCAACAGCGCGTGGGCTTCGCCTGTAGTCCTCGTCCCTAAAAAGGACCGAACTACGCGGTTCTGCGTGGACTACAGGGGGCTCAACGCTGTGTCGGTCACCGATGCGTACCCAATGCCGCGCATCGATGACCTGCTCGACCAGCTGGCCGGGGCCAAGTACCTGACCATCATGGATCTGAGCAGGGGGTATTGGCAGATTCCCCTGACCCCTAGGGCACGGGAACGCTCTGCCTTTATCACCCCATTCGGACTGTACGAGTCCACGGTGATGCCCTTCGGCATGAAGAATGCCCCTGCCACTTTTCAGCGGATGGTCAACACGCTGCTCGAGGGACTGGAAGGGTATGCGACCGCGTACCTGGATGACATTGCCATCTTCAGTCCCACCTGGGAGGATCACCTAGAGCACCTGGCGCAGGTGCTCGGGCGGATCCAGCGAGCAGGCTTGACCATTAAGCCGGAAAAATGCCAGCTGGGTATGAGTGAGGTCCACTACCTGGGACACCGGGTAGGTGGGGGAGCTCTGAAGCCAGAGCCCGGGAAGGTGGATGCCATCACATCCTGGCCCACCCCCAGGACCAAGAAGCAGGTGATGTCCTTTTTGGGTACGGCTGGGTACTATAGGAGGTTTGTTCCGCACTATAGTGCCCTGGCCAAGCCCCTAACGGACCTCACCAAGAAAAGGCTGCCCGTCGCAGTCGACTGGACAGTCGCCTGCGAGACAGCTTTCCAGGCGCTCAAGACCGCCCTTTCTAGTTCTCCTGTACTACAGGCAGCCGACTTCACGCGGCCATTCTTAGTGCAGACCGACGCCAGCGACTTCGGCCTCGGTGCTGTGCTCAGCCAGGTTGACACTACGGGCCATGAACACCCCATTTTGTACCTGAGCAGGAAGCTCCTGCCGAGGGAAGTGGCATATTCCACGATGGAGAAGGAATGTCTGGCAATTGTGTGGGCCCTGCAGCGTCTGCAGCCATACTTGTACGGACGCCAATTCACCGTGGAAACAGACCACAACCCCCTCAGCTGGTTACACACGGTCTCTGGGACGAATGGGAGGTTGCTACGCTGGAGCCTCGCTCTCCAACAGTACCATTTCACCATTCGCCACAAAAAGGGCAGTGACCATGGTAACGCTGATGGGTTGTCCCGGCAAGGAGAGGGTGCGGTAGGACGCACGGGGGAACACAGGAATGTGATACCCCCTAGCGCCCTCAAAAGCAGGGAGGTGTAAGGAAAAGGTTGTCGCCATTTTGTATAGGGCCTGTACCAGCCTCCATTTTGTCAGTTCACACAGCCACAGACTTTTAGCTACACATTGCCTATTAGCATATCCAGTACGACAGGTTTTGATGCCCACTAGGAATCAATAGGCCTTTACATGCTAATTAGTCTAGGCCAGTGACTGAATGAGATGTTCAGTCGTATGGTAAATAGCCCAAGCTCAGGCATTGTTTCCTGTTCCATATGAATTGCAGGCCAATTAATATGCGTGCTTCAAAGCAATGGGGATGGGCCTAGCAGGTCTAAAAAACTAGCCATGACCAGGCTGCTGGTCATTCCATTTCTCACACAGAAGCCAAGAAGATGGTCTAGGAAAGACCAAGGGACTATTCAGGAACTGAAGAACTGTACCTGGGAATGGCAGAGCCAAGGCCTTCCCAAGACCATAATACCCGGTAATATTGATCCATAGCTTATACCTTTTAGTCTTGTACATTATTGTTGCATTTTTACTCTGACTGCCATTCCATTGTAATTACGTTGTATAGCTTTACTGTATATTTTTGTAATTATCTAGTGCGCCCTTAAGGCAAATTAAACCATAAAATTAATCTTGGGCTGATGCTTTTACTCTGATCACGAATCTTAGAATACCCAGTGGGTAGCAGGACACCTTCCCCGGCGGCCATTTGCTCTAGGTGCAGTTCTCTTACTGACCCGAGAGACAAAGGGGGGCGCCGGAGAGCTGTTCCTGTGGAGTTACGTCCCATTGGTGACGTGGGAGGAAAGGGATCGTCCGTCACATCTGGTAGCGGCGGTGGTATCAGAAGCTGTGATACCCGGGCTACCGTGTGGCGGCCGGCTGAGTTCCTCACACTAACCTTTTCCTACCTTCCTCTCCAGCTAAGGAACCTTTGAGTAGGATCACACGGGAACCTGAACCTGAACCCATGCAGGTAGACTCTTTACAACGACGGGTTAGTGATGCACGCAAGGAACATCGTTTTAAGGAGAATCTATGTTTCTATTGTGGTAAGTCAGGGCACTTCATTATAAACTGCCCCAGCCGTTCTCGTAAGACTACTGCAGCTCTCATTCACTGTGAGTGTTGCGAGAGGGGATCTGTCAGGTCCGAGCCTCAGGCTCCAGAGAGATCTGCAGCAACAGATCTTGATTTCTCGGACTTAAACTCCGTTACTTCTGAGGACGTTGACTGTGTAAATGCTGCAATTTTTCAAGTTTCCTCAGCGGTGTCCCAGCTGAGTTGTAAGAAAAACAATTCTCATTGCTTTCTTTCCATCAAACTCTGGGTTGACTCAGCTTGGGTGTCTAGCTCTGCTATGATCGACTCAGGGGCAAGTGGAAATTTTATGGATGTCTCCTTTGCTCTGAAACAGGGGATACGTTCAGAGAAGAAGGCTACTCCAGTACAGATGGAAACTGTGGATGGCTCCCTGCTGACCTCTGGACCAGTGGATCAGGAAACAGAGCCTTTGAGGGTTCTATGGGTAAAGATCATCAAGAGAAACTGTCCTTTATGCTTATCTCTTCTCCCCACTTTCCCATTATTCTAGGGCTACCATGGCTGCAGGCTCAGAATCCTACCATTAACTGGGAGACCAAGGAATTACACTTTCCAGAGAAACAGATGAGTCCAAAAGTTTCAGCTTGCTCTGTTCCTAAGGGAACCATGTCAGTCCCTGAACTACCAGCTGTATACCAGGACTATGTGGATTTATGTGACAAGAAGAACGCTGACCAGCTTCCCCCTCACCGTCCATATGATTGTCCAATTGAATTATTGCCTGGAGCAGAGATACCTTTTGGTAAGATCTACCCCCTGGCGGGGCCCGAGCTAAAGGCTTTAAAGGATTACATAGACGAAAATCTAGCCAAGGGCTTCATACGCCCTCTTCATCTCCTGCAGGTGCACCCATCTTCTTTGTAAAGAAGAAAGATGGATCTCTGAGACCCTGCGTAGACTATAGGGAACTCAATAAGGTTACTATTAGAAACCGTTATCCATTGCCTTTAATCCCTGAGTTATTGGAGAGAGTGCGACATGCCAAAATTTTCTCTAAACTAGATCTCCGTGGGGCCTATAACTTAGTCCGTATTAGACCTGGGGATGAATGGAAGACTGCATTCAGGTCACGCTATGGACACTTTGAATATCTAGTTATGCCTTTTGGTCTGAGTACCGCCCCAGCCACTTTCCAACACTTGGTGAATGACATCTTCAGGATCTCCTAGATACATTCGTGGTGATTTATTTGGATGATATTCTAAATTTTTCTAACTCCACAGAGGAACATCAGGGACATGTGAGAATGGTCTTGGAACGTCTAAGACAAAATCATCTTTACATCAAACTTGAAAAGTGTGAATTCCATAGGACCGAAATTCAATTTCTGGGGTATGTACTGTCTACACAAGGAATTAGTATGGATGGAAGCAAGACCCAAGCCATCAAGGATTGGCCAAGTCCTAGAAATGTGAAGGAGGTGCAGCGCTTCATCGGGTTTGCCAACTTCTATAGACGTTTCATTAGGAATTTCTCTGAGGTAGTGTCACCTATCACCCAACTTACCCGGTAAGAGTCTAGGTTCTCCTGGACTCCCCAAGCCCAGGAAGCATTTTCCCGTCTGAAAGATAAATTTACCACTGCACCTATCTTAGTACATCCCAACCCCGAACTTGCCTTCATAATAGAGGTGGATGCTTCAGACTGTGCCGTTGGAGCTATACTCTCTCAGAGAACAGGTGAGAAGAATGTCTTGCATCCCTGTGCCTTCTTTTCCCAGCAGTTGTCTTCGGCTGAGAGGAACTACGATGTGGGCAATAGAGAGTTGTTGGCCATTATTGCCGCCTTCAAAGAATGGAGACACCTTCTTCAGGGAGCTGCACAGCAAATAGTCGTCCTGACAGACCATCGTAACCTTGAAGTTTATCAGGTCGGCTAAGTGCCTGACTCCTCGCCAGGCTCGCTGGAATCTTTTCTTAAACCAATTTAATTTTATCATTTCTTATAGACCAGGATCGCGCAATGGAAAGGCTGATGCACTCTCTAGGATTTATTCAGCAGAGACACATCCACTTACTCCTCCTAAGACTATTCTTCCTGACTCTAGATTCCTGGGAGTGATTCATAATCAAGACCTACTTAAGGACATCAAGGAAGCATACCATGCGGATTCCTTTTTGGCACAACCCCCAAGGGACGTAAGTCTTGTTTTTAAGAATGGTGTGTGGATTCAGGGACAACGTCTGTATATTCCTGAAACAGTCAGATTGAGAGTATTGCAACTCATTCACGATTCCAAGATAGCTGGGCATAGAGGAATTCTAAAGACACAGGAATTTCTTTCTCGTTTCTTTTGGTGGCCCACTTGCAGGAAGGATGTTTTAAACTATGTCACTTCATGTGAAGTCTGTGCAAGATGCAAAACACCTCGCTCCTCACCAACTGGTCTGTTGCAACCCCTTCCCACCCCGTCCCGCCCGTGGGGATCCATTTCTATGGACTTCATTGTGGAGTTACCAACCTCTCAGGGAAGAACACCATTCTAGTGGTGGTTGATCGTTTAACAAAAGCAGCTCATTTTATCCCTTGTGTCGGCTTACCCACTGCAAGACAGACATCAGATTTGATGATTAAAAATGTGTTTCGCTTACATGGAGTACCAGATGAGGTTATTTCGGATCGAGGGGTGCAATTCACTTCAAGGTTTTGGCAAAATTTCTGTGCAGCATTGGACATTAAAGTAAACCTTTCTTCTGCTTTTCATCCTCAGACTAATGGACAGACGGAACGAACCAATCAGACCTTGGAGCAGTATCTTCGCTGCTTTATCTGCCACCTACAGGATGATTGGGTGGATCTACTTCCACTGGCTGAGTTCTCTTATAACAACTCTCAGAGCGCCTCCACTAAGCAGTCTCCTTTTTACTCCAATTTAGGTTATCATCCTAATATTCTTCCTCGATTTCCCATAGAAACGCCTTTGCCAGCAGTGGCTGAAAGAATCACGTCTTTACAAAGGAATATGGATCTTCTAAAGGGAAATCTGGAATTGGCTCAGGAAAGGTACAAGAAAGCCGCAGATAAATTTCGTAAACCTGCACCAGCTTTCAAGGTAGGAGACCTGGTCTGGCTGTCAACCAGAAATCTTAAGTTAAGAATTCCATCATCTAAGTTGGGACATAAATACATTGGACCTTATAAAATCAGTAAAATTATAAGTGCTGTCGCTTGTCGTCTTCAACTGCCCAGAACTATGAGAATTCACCCTGTCTTTCATGTATCCCTACTAAAGGCTCGACACCCAATACGTTTCCTGGACGTTCTTCTCCTTGCCCTGACCCAGTGCTAGTCGATGGTCAGGAAGAATTTGTGGTGGAAAGGATTCTAGATTCCAGGTTGTATAGAAATCAGTTACACTATCTGATTAAATGGCAGGGCTACCCAGTGGAGGACAACTCATGGGAACCAGTCAATAACGTTAATGCTCCTCGCTTGCTCCGTCAGTTTCATCAGAGGTACCCACACAAGCCTGGTCTGAGGTCATCCGGAGGTTGTCCCTAAGGGGGGAGTAATGTAAGGTTCTGTGTACATGTTCCTGAAACTCAGTTTTTCCTTCAGCCATTTTACTTTCTGTCTTGCTGCAGCTATCTTGCCCTCAGTCAATATGGAGTTTCCAGCCTGCATGTTCCTGCCCTGATTCTCTCCTCTTGCTTCTTAAGCAGCCACAGCTGAGCAATCAGTGCTTCAGAATCAAGCCTGCAGTGTACCTGTGACCTGACTCCTGGAAGCCTTGGACCTTGTACTCCAGTTATTTCCTATTGTGGAACTTTGGAACACTCGTGGACTTTGGAACCTTGCTATTTGATAAATCCACGTTTGCATGGACTTATGGTAACAGAGAAGAGATCCTGAACCTGTTGTGGAGAGTGATTGCTGAGCTTAAGTTACTCTGGCCTGCTGTGTCTCCTGCTTTTGTATCTGCAAACTGTGTGACTATTATTGCCACTTGTATGAAGTAATACAAGACCTTCTATATCAAACCTGTGACTCCTGTGTTTTCATCGCACCCAAGCACAAGACACTATATGAACTGTACTCCTTACATTACATCTACTTACTTTCACCTTTTCTGCCACTTCCTTTTTCAACCCATTCATATATGCACTTGCCAGTATCCTCTCACTAGTCTTGTTTTCTGTGACAAAACCCATTTCTACCCAAGTTTTTCTTAGGGCCCAGAAATAATCTTTTGGCTCCTCTTCCTTTCCCTGAACTCTGTCTTCTAGTGTAACCTCCTTCTCTGCCTGTCTATCTTTACATGCTTTTTTCAACGCTTCTGTAAACAGAACCCCTGCTGCTGCGTCATTGACTTCTGCATTATCAGGTTCGGTCCTACCAACATAACACTTGTATGTCTCATCTATCAGTCTATCGTATCTAGCTTCATCTGCCAATTTCCCTTTTCTAAGTGCTTCCAGATCCTGTCTATTTGCTTTATACGTATCCTGCATTGTAGCTAACATTGATTAAATCACAACCATGGGTAACAAACGCGTACATAGTCCAATATTTAGGATAGAGCAACTACTAACATAACATGATATTGAAAATACCAACGAGCATCCAGCTCAATACAAGGCAATGAGGCATATATATAAAAATATGAATTTTATGATGGGGGCACGCATCTGGAGTATTGTTTCTTTTCCCCCCCACATGGGTAAGCAGACTTTAACATGCTTGGCACATCCCTTAGGCTACTATGGGTAACACTGGATTTTGTGCTGAGCACTAATTGTGAGCTCCGTTTTTTGGAAATCTAGCAGTCACACATATAGATCCTTAGGTCTTTGTGTATTTACACTAGGACCAAGTAGTCAGTTTATCCCTTTAATGATTGCATTTTGGGGATCATCATATGATATAGGTCTTTAAAGTAATACTTTTATGATCCTTAGATATTTGTACGGTGCTCCAACTGTTTTGGGGATATACTCCAGATGCATTTTTTCTTGTTCTTCTATGCACTCACTTCTCTATTAGTACTGTTTGTATTTTATATATTAATATTGTAATAAAATTCATATTTTTATATATATGCCTCATTGCCTTGTATTGAGCTGGATGCTCGTTGGTATTTTCAATATCATTGTAACTAACATTCTAGCGAATCCCATTGGTGACTGTGAAGGGTCCGGGAGTTGCGTTATTAGAGCCAACTGCTCTGAAGGGCTCCATGGTCTGTATAACACTGCTGTCCAGGGGCGCCTGGAGCTAGTCCATCCCCCTCGCCTCCCGCAGCACCCGGGGTACCAGGTACCATTACTGTCCTCATTGGAAATAGATTGGCCGGGGGAGGTCTGGGTCCACCGCAACCTACACAGACATCTACCGTCAGGGGATTCTGCTGTCCACACCTGGGACAGACCCAACAGTTCGGTTCGTGGGAAGTCTGTGGGAAGGTCTGATACTGGGGTGGAGGTAATGTAGGGGGCAAACAGGAGGGTAAATCAGTCATCCCTGTTTTTGTCAGTCTGTAATGTCCGTCTCCTAATTCTTCAGTCTTTCCCTCTAAGTAATCACACGCACTCATCCACAGGTTCACTGTTTTTAACAGTCCTTTGTCTCTCAACCATCCATGATGTGAGTTAAAGAACCTTTTCCATTTATCACTGTTCAATTCTCCGTTTTTATTCACGCCTGCTTTACACAATACTTTGTCAATGCCTACCAATGCTTGCTTTCCCTCTCTGCGTACCACTAAATCTTTGGCAGTAATACCTTCCTTGGTATTTTGGTTCCCCATTTTTGTATCTCCTCACCTAGAAGAGATTCTCCTGTCACTTAGACAATTCTGTCACCAAGACTCTGTCACCAAGACAATTCTGTCACTTAGACAATGGGCCACAAAGGTTTCTGAACCATTCCACTGCTCGCTTTCCAAGATTTGTACGCCAACCAAATAAACAATCCGATCACACCAACACCAAGACAAACCACACCACAATCATTGGATCCATACTGTCATTTTTCAAAGAAGGAAAGGCAGGACTGACAATCAATCTGAAGGTCTACTGGTTCAAAGGGACCTGAGCCAGGAACACCTGTGAATTACCTGGAAAGCCGACCGCTCGGGGAGGAGGGAGTCCACTATACAGTGATATATATTTTAGGTAGAATATAATAAGTATTCTTACCTCAGCGCTGTATGTATATCACCAACAGAGAACTCCGCTTCATCCCACGTCTCCGGACCGGTCGGGCTTTCTCAGAGCAGATTAACTCAGGTCCCTGTTCGGGCGCCAGGCTGTCGTCGCTGTTATCTCGTTAACCCTTTCCTCCTTGAAATGTGGTACCAGAGAGAATAAGACACAGACAAAAGTATGCGTCAATAAACTCTGCTCTTTATTGCTAACGAAGGGGTTTATGTTGTGAATGTGTTAGAAATGAATTCTGAGAAGAAGCTCCCTCTGGTGGTTACAAACAGTACTGAACTATTCAATGAAGATTGTGAAGATTGGCAATCAGGTGTTATAGACTGGTCTTATATAAGGGAGGTTCCCTCCCATCATGGTTGCCAGTGATCAATTGTTCTTGTCTCAACTTTGGTTCCTGGTTCACTTGGAAGTTTGCTGTGTCTTGCCTGCATCTTCTGCTAACAGATAAGATATTTTCTGCTTTTATTTTTGTGCTTGCTTTTTGCATTTTGTCCTGCACTTCTGTGGAGGTCAGCCAGATCCCCTCCGGGGGCTTGTGCTCCTCTCAGTTTATCTGAGCCACTGTTATTTGTTCATTTGCCTTTTCCAGTTTTTTCAGTGGCTGCTGCTTAGTTTTTGTTACACCAGAGAACTAATTTAGGTGGTAGAGGTCGTGTGATCTCAGGTGTTTTTGCAATTAGTGTGTTGGTATTTTTTTTAGGGTTTTTTGGATTGCAGTAAGTGTCCTTTCTATCCTTTTCTTTCTAGGAAGATTGGGCCCCAACGTTTGCTCATAATATTTTCTGTCTGTGTCTGTATTTCCTCTTGTCTAACCGCCATTACATGTTTGGGGGCTTCCTATGTTCTTTGGGGATCTGCTCCGGGGCAGATAGTTTTCCTCTTTCTATCTTTAGGTGTAGTTAGCTTCTCAGGCTGTGACGAGGCGTCTAGGACTAACGTAGGTACGCTCCACGGCTGCCTTTAGTTGTGGTGGTTAGTCAGGGTACTGCAATCCAGTAGATTCCAACCTCTCTGGTGTATTGCCTTTTTTGCCTGCTCTCCTCAGCTACCAAATCATAACAGGTTTATATACACCCCATAAGCAGGAAGCGGAATTACCATATATGGTGTTTATACAACTTATCACTACATACATAGAATACTGATTCTAACAGGAAAACTTCATTTTTGTCCTTGACTCCCAGTACAGGATGTCTTTTCATAACTCAGGCGAGCAGGGGGGGGGGGGTGTATTATCTCAAAGGGAGGAGCATCTTATCTCAACTTCTAGTATGCATCATCCTGTCTGACAAGAACCAAGGTCTTCTGAAGAAATGCTGGTTTTAACTCTAACAACTGGTATAAACACTTTGAATAAAGGCTTTTCGCAAAACGGCCGTCGTTTTCTATTTCTCTCCTGCACACTCTCAGCACTCTGCCAGTCTTTGTTCCAATGAACTGGAAATAAAGGATTTATCAATCGCATACCAGTGCTGCTTTTCACTTTTTTAATGCATGAACTAGATGGACTTAAAGTCTCCCTTCAACCTTAAATACTATGTTACTATACTACTTTATTATGATTTGAAATTCTAATGTGAGCACCACCGAGAAATGTGATGCATGACATATTGCCCTGCAAGACAGAGTTTTGAAGACTATTTATACAATCATATGCTAGGACTGGTGCCTTATCAGCTTTTCTGGATGTTTCTTATGAGCGGATCTGCTAAGCACAGCATTGCTCAAAGTGTAGCAGATGCTGCCAAGCACTGAGGCTCAGCTCCTTTGTTTACAATAGAATCTGTGTGGCATTAGCTTTCAAGACTGTCAGAATTCCTAGTGTTAACATCAGGCTGCCACCAGAGCAAACAATAGTCGATCAATGGTGGTGCCTTGTGTCAGACCCCAATGATCTGCTTTTGATGACCTATCATCAATACCGTTGCCAGGACAACCGCTTTGAAGTGACAGTAGCCACTGTGCCGATCACCATGATCTTCTGGTGTTTCCCGCCACTACTCAGAATAAATGTCCATCTTGTTATTTTACACATGGGTCTTTTTGATAAATCATTAACTATGCAAACGATACAACATTGAAAGCAACAAAGATAGATGGAATGAAGGACTTATTATGGAATGTTAAGATTAAAAGCTTGTACATGGGAGTGCTACTCAACACAAAGAAGACAAAGACATTGACTACTGCTGAGTTCAACCTGGACAGATTTGAGATGGACAATGATGAACTGGAGGCTCTAAAGGACTTCAACCTACTCAGATCAATGATCACTTAACCCCTCTCTGCCATCAGACGTACTATTCCGTCCATGTGACCCTGGACCTAATTCCCATGGACGGAATAGTACGTCATATGCGATCAGCAGCGCTCCCGGGGGGAGCGTAGCTGATCGCGGCCGGGTGTCAGCTGTATATCAGAGCTGACACCCAGCACTATGTGTCAGGAGCGGTCACGGACCGCTCCCGGCACATTAACCCCTGGCACACCGCGATCAAACATGATCGCGGTGTCCCGGGGCACAAGGGAAGAATCGCGCAGGGTGGGGGCTCCCTGTGTGCTCCCCTGAGACCCTCAGAGCAGCACGATGTGTCACGCTGTTCCGGGGGTCCGTCCTCCCTCCAGGTCCCAGGATCCAAGATGGCGCCGGGGTCCTGCAGGGAGGCGGCTTCCTCAGCGCCTGCTGAGAGCAGGCGCTGAGGGAGCCTGCAGCGATGCCAGAGCGATCGCTGGTATGACAGAGTGCTGTGCACACTGTCACACCAGCATCTGCTAAAATACAGTGATGTCCCACCCTGGGACAAAGTAAAAAAGTAAAAAAAAAAAAATAAAAAGTGGTAAAAAAAATCATAAAAAAAAAAAAAAATATTCCCCAATAAATTCATTTCTTCCTGTAAATAAAAAAAACAAAAACAATAAAAGTACACATATTTGGTATCGCCGCGTCCGTAACGACCCCCCCTATAAAACTATCCCACTAGTTAACCCCTTTAGTGAACCCCTTAACCCCTTCACCCCCAAGGGTGGTTTGCACGTTAATGACCGGGCCAATTTTTACAATTCTGACCACTGTCTCTTTATGAGGTTATTACTCTGGAACGCTTCAACGGATCTTCGCGATTCTGAGACTGTTTTCTCGTGACATATTGTACTTCACGTTAGAAGTAAAATTTCTTCGATATAACTTGCGTTTATTTTTGAAAAAAACGCAAATATGGCGAAAATTTTTAAAATTTTGCAATTTTCAAACTTTGAATTTTTATTCCCTTAAAACAGAGAAATATGTCACATAAAATAGTTAAGAAATAACATTTCCCACATGTCTACTTTACATCAGCACAATTTGGAACCAAAATTTTTTTTTGTTAGGAAGTTATAAGGGTTAAAAGTTGACCAGCGATTTCTCATTTTTACAACAAAATTTACAAAGCCATTTTTTTTAGGGACCACCTCTCATTTGAAGTCACTTTGAGGGGTCTATATGGCGAAAATATCCAAAAGTGACACCATTCTAAAAACTGCACCCCTCAAGGTACTCAAAACCACATTCAAGAAGATTATTAACCCTTCAGGTGCTTCACAGGAACTAAAGCAACGTGGAAGGAAAAAATGAATATTTAACTTTTTAGCCACAAAAATGATCTTCTACAAACTTTTTTTTATTTTGACAAGGGTAAAAGGAGAAAATGGACAGATAAGGTTGTTATGCAATTTCTCCTGAGTACGCCAATACCAATATGTGGGGAAAAACCACTGTTTGGGCACACGGCAGAGCTCGTAAGGGAAGGAGCGCCGTTTGACTTTTTCAAACTAAAATTGGCTGGAATTGAGATTGGACGCCATGTCGTGTTTGGAGAGCCCCTGATGCACCTAAACAGTGGAAACCCCCACAAGTGACACCATTTTGGAAACTAGACCCCCTAAGGTACTTATCTAGATCTGTTGTGAGCACTTTAAACCCCCAAGTGTTTCACAAAAGCTTATAATGCCTGGGTGTGAAAAAAAACAAAACAATTTTCCACAAAAATGATTTTTTAGTCCCAAATTTTTGAATTTTCCCAAGGAAATTGGACCCCAAAAGTTGTTGTCCAATTTGTCCTGAGTACGCTGATACCCCATATGTGGGGGGGGGGAAACTGTTTGGGTGCACGGCAGGGCTTGGAAAGGAAGTAGTAACGTTTTGGAATGCAGACGTTGATGGGGGTCATGTTCCGTTTGCAGTGCCCCAGATGAGCCTAAATAGTGGAAACCCCCCCACAAGTGACCCCATTTTGGAAACTAGACCCCCTAAGGAACTTATCTAGATCTTTGGTGAGCACTTTGAACCCCCAAGTGCTTCACACAAGTTTATAATGCCCGGGCATGAAAATAAAAAATCCTATTTTTTTCCCACAAAAATTATCTTTTAGTCACTAATTTTTTATTTTCCCAAGGGTAACAGGAGAAATTGGACCACGTAAGTTGTTGTCCAATTTGTCCTGAGTACGCTGATACCCCATATGTGGGGGGGAACCACTGTTTGGGCTCACGGCAGAGCTCGGAATGGAAGGAGCACCATTTGACTTTTTCCAACCAAAATTGGCTGGAATTGAGATTGGATGCCATGTTGCATTTGGAGAGCCCCTGATGTGCCTAAACAGTGGAAATCCCCCACAAATGACCCCATTTGGGAAACTAGACCCCTAAGGAACTTTTCTAGATATTTGTGAGCAATTTGAACCCCAAGTGCTTCACACAAGTTTATAATGTAGAGCCGTAAAATTTAAAAAATCATATTTTTTCCACAAAAATGATCTTTTCACCCCAATTTTTATTTTTCCAAGGGTAACAAGACTCCAAAAGTTATTGTGCAATTTGTCCTGAGTGCGCTGATACCCCATATGTGGGGTAAACCACTGTTTGGGTGCATGGCAGAGTTTGGAAGGGAAGGAGCGCCGTCTGACTTTTTCAACGCAGAATTGGCTGGACGCCATGTCGTGTTTGGAGAGCTCCTGATCTGCCTAAACAGTGGAAACCCCCATAAATGACACCAACGCAGAATTGGCTGGATGCCATACTGTATGGGCGCACGTCGGGGCTCGGAAGGGAAGTAGTGACGTTTTGGATTGCAGACTTTGATGGAATGGTCTGGGGGCGTCATGTCACATTTGGAGAGCCCCTGATGCGCCTAAACAGTGGAAATCCCCAACAAGTGACCCCATTTTGGAAACTAGACCCCTCAAGGAACTTATCTAGATGTGTGGTGAGAACTTTTAACCCCCAGGTGTTTCACTAAAGTTTATAACGTACAGCTGTAAAATAAAAAATCCTTTTTTTTTTTACAAAAATGATTTTTTCGCCCCTAATATTTTATTTTCACAAGGGTAACAGAAGAAATTGGAACCCAAAAGTTGTTGTCCAATTTGTCCTGAGTACGCTGATACCCAATATGTGGGAGAAAACTACTGTAAGGGCGCACGTCAGGGCTCGGAAGGGAAGTAGTGACGTTTTGGATTGCAGACTTTGATGGAATGGTCTGGGGGCGTCATGTCACATTTGGAGAGCCCCTGATGCACCTATACAGTGGAAACCCCCCACAAGTGACCCCATTTTGGCAAATAGACCCCACAAGGAACTTTCTAGATGTGTGGTGAGCACTTTGAACCCCGAAGTGCTTCACAGAAGTTTATAACGTACAGCCGTAAAAATAAAAAATTTTTTTTTTTTACAAAAATGATTTTTTTGCCCCAATATTTTATTTTCACAAGGGTAACAGGAGAAATTGGACCCCAAAAGTTGTTGTCCAATTTGTCCTGAGTACGCTGATATCCAATATGTGGGAGAAAACTACTGTATGGGTACACGTTGGGGCTCGGAAGGGAAGTAGTGACGTTTTGGATTGCAGACTTTGATGGAATGGTCTGGGGGCGTCATGTCGCATTTGGAGAGCCCCTGATGCGCCTAAACAGTGGAAATCCCCAACAAGTGACCCCATTTTGGAAAATAGATCCCACAAGGAACTTATCTAGATGTGTGGTGAGCACTATGAAGCCCCAAGTGCTTCACAGAAGTTTATAATGTACAGCCGTAAAAACAAAAAAATAATTTTTTTTGTACAAAAATGATATTTTCGCCCCCAGTTTTTTATTTTCCCAAGGGTAACAGAAGAAATAGGACAAATTGCACAATAACTCTTGGGGTCCAGAGTACGCTGATACCCCATATGTGGGGATAAACTACTGTTTGGACGCATGGCAGAGCTGAGAAGTGAAGGAGCACCATTTGACTTTTTCAACGCAGAATTGGCTGGAATTGAGATCAGACGCCATGTCACATTTGGAGAGCCCCTGATGTGCCTAAACAGCGGAAACCCCCCAATTCTAACTCCAACCCTAACCCCAACACACCCCTAACCCTAGTCCCAACCCTAACCACAAACCTAACCCTAACACACCCCTAATCACAACCCTAACCCTAATCCTAACTTTAGCGCCAACCCTAACCCTAACTTTAGCCGCAACCCTAACCCTAACCCTAATGGGAAAATGGAAATAAATACTTTTTTTTAATTTTATTATTTTTCCCTTACTAAGGGGGTGATAAAGGGGGGTTTGATTTACTATTTATAGCGGGTTTTTATGATTGGCAGCTGTCACGCTAAAAGACGATTTTTATTGCAAAATAGTTTTTGCATCATCACATTTTGAGAGCTATAATTTTTGCATATTTTGGCCCACAGAGTCATGTGGGTCTTATTTTTTGCGGGACGAGTTGACGTTTTTATTGGTACCATTTTTGAGCACGTGACGTTTTTTGATCACTTTTTATTTCGATTTTTGGGAGGTTAGAATGAACAAAAATCAGCAATTCATGAATTTCTTTTGGGGGAGGCGTTTATACCGTTCCGTGTGTGGTAAAATTGATAAAGCAGTTTTATTCTTCGGGTCAGTACGATTATGGTGATACCTCATTTATATCATTTTTTCATGTTTTGGCGCTTTTATAGAATAAAAACAATTTTATATAAAAAATAATTATTTTTGCATCGCTTTATTCTGCGAGCTATAACTTTTTATTTTTTCGCTGATGATGCTGTATGACGGCTCGTTTCTTGCGGGACAAGATGACGTTTTCAGCGGTACCATGTTTTTTTATATCGGTCTTTTTGATCGCGTGTTATTCCACTTTTTGTTCGGCGGTATGATGATAAAGCATTGATTTTTTGCTTCTTTTTTTTTTTTTTAAGGGGTTCACTAAAGGGGTTAACTAGTGGGACAATTTTATAGGGGGGGTCGTTACGGACGCGGCGATACCAAATATGTGTACTTTTATTGCTTTGTTTATTTTATTTACAGGAAGAAGTGAATTTATTGGGGAATTTTTTTTTTTTATTTATTTTGGATTTTTTTTTTAAACATGTTTATTTTTATTTTTTTAACTTTTTTACTTTGTCCCAGGGTGGGACATCACTGTATTTTGTCAGATCGCTGGTGTGACAGTGTGCACAGCACTCTGTCACACCAGCGATCTCTCAGGCAGTGCAGGACGCTTCCTCAGTGCCTGCTCTCAGCAGGCACTGAGGAAGCCGCCTCCCTCCAGGACCCCGGCGCCATCTTGGATCCGGGTCCTGGGAGGGAGGAAGCCCTCAGAACAGGTGATCACATCGCGCTGCTCTGAGGGTCTCAGGGGGGCGCGCAGGGAGCCCCACCCTGCGCGATCCTCCCCTGTGCCCCAGTACACCGCGATCATGTTTGATCGCGGTGTGCAAGGGGTTAATGTGCCGGGAGCGGTCCGTGACCGCTCCTGACACACAGTCATGGGTGTCAGCTGTGATAATCAGCTGACACCCGGCCGCGATCGGCTGCGCTCCCCCGGGCGTCGATCGCACGAGACGTACTATCCCGTCCATGGTCATACGGGCCCAGGTACCATGGACGGGATAGTACGTCCGATGGCAGTAAGGGGTTAAAAAAAAAAAAACTAAGCAAAAAATCAATACTTTATCATCATACCGCCGAACAAAAAGTGGAATAACACGCGATCAAAAAGACCGATATAAATAAACATGGTACCGCTGAAAACGTTATCTTGTCCCGCAAAAAACGAGCCGTCATACAGCATCATCAGCGAAAAAATAAAAAAGTAAGTTATAGCTCGCAGAATAAAGCGATGCAAAAATAATGATTTGTTATATAAAATTGTTTTTATTCTATAAAAGCGCCAAAACATAAAAAAATGATATAAATGAGGTATGGCCATAATCGTATTGACCCGAAGAATAAAACTGCTTTATCAATTTTACCACACGCGGAACGGTATAAACGCCTCCCCCCAAAAAATTCATGAATTGCTGATTTTTGTTCATTCTAACCTCCCAAAAATCGAAATAAAAAGCGATCAAAAAATGTCACGTGCTCAAAAATGGTACCAATAAAAACGTCACCTCGTCCCGCAAAAAATAAGACCTCACATGACTCTGTGGGCCAAAATATGCAAAAATTATAGCTCTCAAAATGTGGTGATGCAAAAAACTACTTTTTGCAATAAAAAGCGTTTTTTAGCGTGACAGCTGCCAATCACAAAAACCCGCTATAAATAGTAAATCAAACCCCCCTTTATCACCCCCTTAGTTAGGGAAAAATAATAAAATTAAAAAAATGTATTTATTTCCATTTTCCCATTAGGGTTAGGGTTGCGGCTAAAGTTAGGGTTAGGGTTGGCGCTAACGTTAGGATTAGGGTTAGGGTTGGGATTAGGGTTAGGGGTGTGTTAGGGTTAGGTTTGTGGTTAGGGTTGGGACTAGGGTTAGGGGTGTGTTGGGGTTTGGGTTGGAGTTAGAATTTGGGGTTTTCTGCTGTTTAGGCACATCAGGGGCTCTCCAAATGTGACATGGCGTCTGATCTCAATTCCAGTCAATTCTGCGTTGAAAAAGTCAAACGGTGCTCCTTCACTTCTGAGCTCTGCCATGCGCCCAAACAGTAGTTTACCCCCGCATATGGGGTAGCAGCGTACTCTGGACCACAAGAGTTATTGTGCAATTTGTCCTATTTCTTCTGTTACCCTTGGGAAAATAAAAAACTGGGGGCGACAAAATCATTTTTGTAAAAAAAAATGATTTTTTTGTTTTTACGGCTGTATGTTATAAATTTTCTGTGAAGCACTTGGGGCTTCATAGCGCTCACCACACTTCTAGATAAGTTCCTTGTGGGGTCTATTTTCCAAAATGGGGTCACTTGTGGGGGGTTTCCACTGTTTAGGCGCATCAGGGGCTCTCCAAATGCGACATGACGCCCCCAGACCATTCCATCAAAGTCTGCAATCCAAAACGTCACTACTTCCCTTCCGAGCCCAGACGTGCACCCATACAGTCGTTTTCTCACACATGTTGGGTATCAGCGTACTCAGGACAAATTGGACAACAACTTTTGGGGTCCAATTTCTCCTGTTACCCTTGTGAAAATAAAATATTGGGGGCGAAAAAATTATTTTTGTAAAAAAAAAAAGATTTTTTATTTTTACAGCTGTACGTTATAAACTACTGTGAAGCACTTCGGGGTTCAAAGTGCTCAACATACTTCTAGATAAGTTCCTTGTGGGGTCTATTTTCCAAAATGGGGTCACTTGTGGGGGGTTTCCACTGTTTAGGCGCATCAGGGGCTCTCCAAATGCGACATGACGCCCCTAGACCATTCCATCAAAGTCTGCAATCCAAAACGTCACTACTTCCCTTCCGAGCCCAGACGTGCACCCATACAGTAGTTTTCTCCCACATATTGGGTATCAGCGTACTCAGGACAAATTGGACAACAAATTTTGGGGTCCAATTTCTCCTGTTACCCTTGTGAAAATAAAATATTGGGGGCGAAAAAATCATTTTTGTAAAAAAAAAAAGGATTTTTTACTTTTACGGCTGTACGTTATAAACTTCTGGGAAGCACTTCGGGGTTCAAAGTGCTCACCACACATCTAGATAAGTTCCTTGTGGGGTCTATTTTCCAAAATGGGGTCACTTGTGGGGGTTTACACTGTTTAGGCACATCAGGGGCTCTCCAAATGCGACATGACGTACCCAGACCATTCCATCAAAGTCTGCAATCCAAAACGTCACTACTTCCCTTCCGAGCCCCGACGTGCGCCCATACAGTATGGCATGCAGCCAATTCTGCGTTGAAAAAAGTCAAACGGCGCTCCTTCCCTTCCAAACTCTGCCATGCACCCAAACAGTGGTTTACCCCCACATATGGGGTATCAGCGTACTTAGGACAAATTGCACAATAACTTTTGGAGTCTTGTTACCCTTGGAAAATAAAAATTGGGGTGAAAAGATCAATTTTGTGGAAAAAATATGATTTTTTAATTTTACGGCTCTACGTTATAAACTTGTGTGAAGCACTTGGGGTTCAAATTACTCACCAAAGATCTAGATAAGTTCCTTAGGGGGTCTAGTTTCCCAAATGGGGTCACTTGTGGGGGGTTTAGGCACATCAGGGACTCTCCAAATGCACCATGGCGTCCAATCTCAATTCCAGCCAATTTTGGTTGGAAAAAGTCAAATGGTGCTCCTTCCATTCCGAGCTCTGCCATGCGCCCAAACAGTGGTTCCTCCCCACGTATGGGGTATCAGCGTACTCAGGACAAATTGGACAACAACTTTTGAGGTCCAATTTCTCCTGTTACCTATGGGAAAATAAAAAATTAGTGACTAAGAGATAATTTTTGTGGGAAATAAATAAGATTTTTTTATTTTCATGCCTGGGCATTATAAACGTGCTCACCAAAGATCTAGATAAGTTCCTTAGGGGGTCTAGCTTCCAAAATGGGGTCACTTGTGGGGGGTTTCCACTATTTAGGCTCATCTGGGGCACTACAAACGGAACATGACCCCCATCAATGTTTGCATACCAAAACGTTACTGCTTCCTTTCCAAGCCCTGCCGTGCGCCCAAACAGTTTCCCCCCCCAACATATGGGTATCAGCGTACTCAGGACAAATTGGACAACAACTTTTGGGGTCCAATTTCCTTGGGAAAAATCAAAAATTTGGGACTAAAAAATCATTTTTGTGGAAAATTGTTTTTTTTTTTTCACACCCAGGCATTATAAACTTTTGTGAAACACTTTGGGGTTCAAAGTGCTCACAACAGATCTAGATAAGTTCCTTAGGGGTCTAGTTTCCAAAATGGTGTCACTTGTCGGGGGTTTCCACTGTTTAGGCGCATCAGGGGCTCTCCAAACACGACATGGCGTCCAATCTCAACTCCAGCCAATTTTAGTTTGAAAAAGTCAAACGGCGCTCCTTCCCTTAAGAGCTCTGCCCTGTGCCCAAACAGTGGTTTTCCCCCACATATAGGGTATTGGCGTACTCAGGAGAAATTGCACAACGACTTTATCTGTCCATTTTCTCCTTTTACCCTTGTCAAAATAAAAAAAAGTTTGTAAAAGATAATTTTTGTGGCTAAAAAGTTAAATATTAATTTTTTCCTTCCACGTTGCTTCAGCTCCTGTGAAGCACCTGAAGGGTTATTAAACTTCTTGAATGTGGTTTTGAGTACCTTGAGGGGTGCAGTTTTTAGAATGGTGTCACTTTTTGGTATTTTCTGCTATATAGACCCGTCAAAGTGACTTCAAATGTGAGGTGGTCCCTAAAAAAATGGCTTTGTAAATTTTGTTGTAAAAATGAGAAATCACTGGTCAACTTTTAACCCTTATAATTTCCTAACAAAAAAAATTTTGGTTCCAAAATTGTGCTGATGTAAAGTAGACATGTGGGAAATGTTATTTTTTAACTATTTTGTGTGACATATTCCTCTTTTTCAAGGGAAAAAAAAATTCAAAGTTTGAAAATTGCAAAATTTTCAACATTTTCGCCATATTTGTGTTTTTTTCAAAAATAAACGCAAGTTATATCAAAGAAATTATACTTCTAACGTGAAGTACAATATGTCACGAGAAAACAATCTCAGAATCGTGAAGATCCGTTGAAGCGTTCCAGAGTTATAACCTCATAAAGAGACAGTGGTCAGAATTGTAAAAATTGGCCCGGTCATTAACGTGCAAACCACCCTTGGGGGTGAAGGGGTTAAGATGCAGTGATGACACTGGAAGTCAATAGAAGAATAGCTATGGGCAAATCATCAATGAAGTCACTGGACAAGATCTTCAAATCAAAAAACATATTCACTGGCGGTGAGTACATAGCTTGTGCATAGTTTGGTCTTTAATGTGGTAACATACAAATGTGAAATCATGATGACAAAGAAACAAGATAGGAAAATAATCAATGCCTTTTGAAATGTAGTGCTAGATAAGGGTGTTCTCAACAGGGTCGGACTGGCCCACCCGAGAACCAGAGGATTCTCCGGTGGGCCCTGGCATCTGGGGGGCCCTGGCACCTGCTGGCATACAGGGGCCAGTTGCTAGGGCCCCGCTGCTCCAGGGGCCCCCACCGGTGGCGTGTCGCTAATATCGGCACACCACGCAGCTGCCATGGGGGCCCCGTGCCAGCGGAGCAGCAGTGGGTGACAGGAGGCAGGAGCCCTGTCCCCGCTGCTAAAGAGAAATGAATATTCACTGCTTACCACGCCCACATGGGCATGGGAAGCAGTGAATATCATTACTTACCTGTCACCCGCTCCAACCGCTGAGCGCTGCTGTGTCCTCGCGTCCTCTCTTGCTGCGATGTTCAGGCAGAGGGCGCAATGACGTCATTAGTGTGCGCCGCTCCCTCTGCGCCTGAGCATTCACTGCCGGAGGACCGAAGACAGCGGCGCTCAGCGGTTGGAGCACGTGACAGGTAAATCTCTCAGGTGTCGGGGCCCTGAGCCAGCGGTGACACCGGCACCTGTCCCCCATAGCGCGCCGGTGCCCCCGCCTGCTCAGGACACCAGCACCTGGCCCCAGCGAAGAGAGGTGAGTATGTCTTTTTTTTGCAGCAGCAGCAGCTGCGGCAGCACAAAGGGGCCTATTCAATGCAGCATCTATGGGGGCACAGTCTGTGGAGCATCTATGGGGGCATAATCTATGGGGGCATAATCTATGGAGCATCTATGGGGGCATAATCTAAGGAGCATTTATGGGGGCACAATCTATGGAGCTTCTATGGGGGCATAATCAATGGAGCATCTATGGGACATAATCTATGGGGGCATAATCTATGGGGGCATAATCTATGGAGCATCTATGGGGGCACAATATATGGAGCATCTATGGGGGCATAATACATGGGCAGCATATGGGGCACAATCTATGGAGCATCTTGTGGGGCATAATACATGGGGCAGCATATGGGGCATAATCTCATTTTCCACCCTAGGCTTATACTCGAGTCGATAAGTTTTCCCAGTTTTTTGTGGCAAAATTAGGGGGGTCGGCTTATACTCGAGTATATATGGTATCTATCTATTATCTATATACCGTATATACTCATGTATAAGCCGACCCGTGTATAAGCCGACCCCCTAATTTTGCCACAAAAAACTGGGAAAACTTATCGACTTGTGTATAAGCCGGGTATATAAACTGCCCTCCTGCTCTGTGCTGCCCCGTCCTGCTCCTTGCTCCCCCATCCAGCTCTGTGCTCCCCTATTCTCCTCAGTACTCCACCCCTCCTGCTCCGTCCTCCGCTGTGCTCCCCATTCCTTCTCCGTCCTCCTGTGCCCCCGCTGTCCTGCTCCATGCTTCCCCCGTCCTCCGTTCTCCCGTCCTCCTCCATGCTTCCCCCATCCACCGTTCTCCCCCCTGTCCTGCTCCATGCCTCCCCCGTCCTCCTCCCCGTCCTCCTCCATGCTTCCCCCGTCCACAATTCCCCCCCCCGTCCTGCTCGTGCTCCTTGTCCTCTCCTCCATCATACTCACCCCTCCCCGTGCCATCGCTGAGCGTCCTGCAATCCTGCAGCTCTCCCCGGCTTCCTTCGGCTCTCCAGCGCTGAGCGGTGATGTAATACCGCAGGTCCTTCAGCCACACCATTACATACAGGTTTTATCCCAGGTATTTAGACACAAGCCCCTTGGGTGGGTTTGTAGGTGACTGGACCCGCCCAGCTCTCCTAGTCACCTGGAAGCCTCCCAATTTACAGCAAAACTCTCAGCAGTAGATCTGCTGAACAAAAGATGCTCAGGCTTCCATCACAGGGCCACCCATTTCTGTGATACATAACGTCCATCCATCACATGCCTCCATGCATATCCCGAGGGCCATACACAGTGCCCCCTAGCTGCATCAGGGTCACTACACCACATACCTCCCCCCTCTGTTCAAACTTGTGGGGTTGAAGACTTGTTACCCGACCAGAGATCCTTCTCGGTCGTCTCTGCCAGTCAAACCGTCTCTCTAAGTCGGACCCTGCTACTAATCTCTTTGGTAGGCGTCTGTCCTCCGACTCTGTCACATCTGTTGCTGACGAGGCCCCCTGTCAGACCACCCGCATCCCCAGCGGTCAGTACGGCGTTGCAATTCACTTGCACCCATACGTCCTGTCTGGTCTGAGTCCTTTTCATTTCGTCCACTACAGGTTCTCCTGCTTAGGTCACTCATCACTGAGCTAACTGAGGTATCACTATTTCTACCTCTTCCATCAGGCGACCTATTTCCTGTATTATCTCCAGCTTGAGGACTTCTCGTCTTAAGCGAACCTCTTTGCCTCTAAATACCACGGGTTGAAGGTGGCGACCATCTTCTTTCCATTTCCCGTAGGTTTCTGTTGACCTGCTCCCTCTTAAGTCGTCGCTGCTCTACGTCTCTCAGGTACGACACACGATACTCCAGGAGCATCCGGATATTCCCAAGGCTCTCCCTGGATCCGACAACGAGGAACGGGACCATCCCGTCTTCACCCACGACCTGGACTTCGTCATCAGCCGGAATCCTGACTCTCGTCACACCGGACTTATTTACCATCTCCTGCATCACTTTCCCGAGTCTTCCGATGGCCTTCTTCACCAGACCTCTGGGCACTTGAACGATGTCTTCCATCAAGCCAAGCTGATTTTGAGTCTTTCTTACTTGCTCCAGTCGTCGAGCGGCTTCTCTATTTCTCAACAGGATCACCTGTTTCGTGCGGAGACAATGTAGGTGCATGTCGCTCAGGATAGCCACCCGCTTCATCGTGACTTCCCTAGTCGACAGTATGACCAACTGTTTCATCTCTGGCACCCAGTTCACACTGCATGCTTCTACTGCCTTTCTAAAGGCCTCATGCACCTCCTCAATGGCACACACTTCTCGCCTGTCTTCGGGTATCTCTATTACACACTTGAAAACGGACCCGTCACCTTCTTGGACAGACTGTTGTACCTCCTCGTCCTGAGCGTTAGTACAGTTTTCCAAGACATCACTCTCCCTTGTGTGCCCATCTGCATGGCACTTCCCTTGCTGGATTTCTTCTCCCAGAGATTTCTGGAGCTGGGCACCAGTCTCCTCCTCCATCTTGAGCTCTCGGGGAACTCCATCTCGCTCTTCTGCCAAGCAGCGACACTCCTGCTGATGTTTCTCTTGGGCTTCTCTGAGCACCTCCGTCTCTCTCCATAGAGCCTTGTTCATACTCTTACACGCTGACAGACGATCTCTGAGCTTAGAGACTTCCTTCTCCAGCTCCTCCACTTTGTGCTCAATCATTCGTCTCAGGACCCTTTCCTGCTCGACTGCCTCTTTCACTGTTTCTTTACACAGCTCTATCTCCTCATTAAGGACAGTCACCTGACCGGTACCTGACCCTGACTCTTCCTCATCATTTTGCTTCTTAGAGGATGTAGCCTGTCCCGCCTTTCCAAGGCCCCTGCGGCGAGAGGAAGATCGGCCATTTTTACTCGGCTCCACGTTACTGCACTCGCTTTCCCTTGCGGTCGAGTCACAGTCTGCACAGGAGTCACTCTCGGGGCCCCTCCCGTTACCCTCTAACCGGGTGTCCATTCTAGAGGTCTTAACTACCACATCGTCCAAGTCCCCGAGTTGGTCTGATCCACACTTTCTTCTGGTCACCTGGAACTCTAGACTATCGATATTAAGTGTTACCTTCTTTTCACACATCACACCATCAGGACCCACTACAGCAGCCTGCTGTGGTGAGACTCCCCTAGGGTCATTCTTGCTCCCTTCTGAGCAATCAAGCACTCCTCTTTCCTCCCACAAATCCCAAAACCGTTTAAAGTCCTGGCCAATTACTACAGGGTATGGTAAGTCCGGGAATACAGGGACATCATGGGTAGCAATAATAGTGGACGTCTCAATGATTACCTGGACTCCCACACACTCTCACAGGTGCAAAACACACTCCATTACATAGGTGTAACTCCACCCACAGGTGAGGTCAGGAATCACATGGTTATGTCACATGGTCATGACCTCACCACAGGTCCTTCAGCCACACCATTACATACAGGTTTTATCCCAGGTATTTAGACACAAGCCCCTTGGGTGGGTTTGTAGGTGACTGGACCCGCCCAGCTCTCCTAGTCACCTGGAAGCCTCCCAATTTACAGCAAAACTCTCAGCAGTAGATCTGCTGAACAAAACATGCTCAGGCTTCCATCACAGGGCCACCCATCTCTGTGATACATAACGTCCATCCATCACATGCCTCCATGCATATCCCGAGGGCCATACACAGTGCCCCCTAGCTGCATCAGGGGTCACTACACCACAATATATAGCATTATACCCTATGAGGGGGGGCAACATTATCCTCTATGAGGGGGGCAGCATTATCCCCTATGAGGGGGCTGCTTTATAATCTGAGGGAGGCTACCCCAACTCCTGCTACATAATTAAGACATGTACTACCTTATATTATACCCTGATATTAGTGTGTTTTACTGCACAATTGGTGGTCTTGTATTTATTTCTATGTAGCTACATAGTGGGCCCCAAGAATGATTTTCTCTGGTGGGCCCAAGGTGTTCCAGTCCGACGCTGGTTCTCAATACCATGGATGGCCAGAACAACAAAGAAAGAAATCTTGGAACACATCAAGCCAGGCATGTCACTCAAAACAAGGATCACCAAACTACGACTTGCCTATATTGGACACATCATACGGAGAAAGCAATCACTGGAGAAGGACATCATGATTTGAAGATTTGAAACAACAAGGCAAATACGATGTCTTGCACAAGATCGATCTTCCTACAGAGCATTCATCCATGAAGTCGCCATGGCCCGAGATCAAGCTGAAGGCCGATAAATAATAATAATATCAAGTTTTATTTCCATGCTGGGCGTTCCTTGGTTACTTTCTTCTATAAACTCGCTTTCTAAAACTGAACATGGACAAAACAGAATTCATCATCTTCCCCCATCTCACTCTACGCCTCCACCAGACCTATCCCTCAATGTCAACGGCTGCTCACTTTAACCGGTCCCGCATGCTCGGTGCCTCGGGGTGATCCTCGACTCGGCCCTTTCTTTCAAGCCACATATCCAAATCCTAGCCTCCTCCTGCTGTCTCAAACTCAAAAATATTTCCTGGATCCGCGCATTCCTTGACCACGACACCACAAAAACACTAGTGCACGCCCTTATCATCTCCCGCCTTGACTACTGCAACCTCCTACTCTCTGGCCTCCCCTCCAGCACCCTGGCACCACTCCAATCCATCCTACATTCTGCTACCCGACTAATCCACCTGTCTCCCCGTTATTCCCCAGCCTCTCCCCTATGCCAAGCCCTTCATTGGCTTCCTATCGTCCAAAGGCACAAGTTCAAAACCCTAACTATGACATAAAAAAATATTTAGAGTTGAGAGTCCTCAGTGGTTGATACCTTTTAATGGCTAACTGAAAAGATGGTAACAAATTGCAAGCTTTCGAGACTACTCAGGTCTCTTCATCAGGCAAAGACTAATACAACATCTGAAGAATCACATATTTATACACAAAACAGCACAGAAAAAATGCAATAGGTAAGACAAGTGACGTGAAGCAGAATAGTCATTATGGCAGAGGGATGAGCATAAATATTGGAACAGTTCATAGATAAGGAGTGTGAAAGTTTTATTACCCTCTGATTGGGGTCTGGTAATGTTTTGTGATGTTTTCACAGGGTATTTGGAGTAAATTCCTTAATTGATATAGAACGTCATAAATCCGTGTGACAGGTTCATTCCAGCATTAGGAGTGTCAAAGGTCATCATCAATTTGTATTCGCAAATTCTTCTTTGTCTCCGAGATGTGAAGTTGCCTCTCAGTACAAGTATTTTCATATTTAACATGCTATGATCAGGGGAGCAAAATGTTTTGCCACAGGTAGATCCATTCTTTTTTCTTTCTTGTGTGGCGATGAGAATTCATCATTGTTCTCAGTTTTTGCCCGGTCTCCCCCACATACAGACCCCCAGTTGGACATTTAGTACATATAATTAGGTACACCACATTAGATGTGATGCAGCTGAAAGTACCTGGTATCTTGTAGTCCCGGTGGGAGTTGGGGACCTTTATCTTGTCTGTGGTCATTATAAATGGACAAGTTTTGCATTTCTTCTGGTTGCAAGGAGAGGTTCCTGCAGCTGTTGGGGAGGACAGGGAACTTCTGACAATGATGCTTCTTAAATTTGGGGGCTGCCTAAAACACAGTAGAGGGGGATCTGGAAATATGGATTGTAATCGGGCATCTTTTTGTAGTAAAGGTTGTAGTTTCCGTGCAGCTCCCCTTAGCACCTCCAGATTTGGATTGTAAGTGACCACTAGAGGCACCCGGTTATTTTCTTCTTTAGCTTTGTAATGTAACAGGTGATTCATTGATATTCTGGTGGCTCTTGTAATTTGGTTTTCAATTGTTCTTGGATGGTAGCCCTGATTTAAAAAGGTCTTTCTAAGGCGACCAAGGTGTTCATCTCTATCCATGGGGTTGGAACATATACGGTTGTATCTGATGGCTTGGCTGTAGACAATAGAGTTTTTTATGTGTTTTGGATGGAAACTGTCCCATTTAAGGTATGTTGGACGGTCGATTGGTTTCTGATACAGGGATGTCTCTATTTCATTGTTCTTTAGCTTAATGATGGTGTCCAAAAAGTTAATTTCAGTGCTGGAGTAGTTGAGTGTTAAGTTGATGGTGGGATGAAATTGATTGAACTGTTCATGGAACGTCTTTAGCTGTTGCTCAGACTCCGTCCAGATGATTAAGATATCATCAATGTAGCAGTAGTAGGCCCGAGGCCTGATGGGACATAAGGACAGAAAGTCGCTTTCAAGCTTGGCCATGAAAAGATTTGCATACTGAGGAGCCATTTTACTTCCCATAGCTGTGCCAGTCTCCTGTAAATAGATCTTGTTGTCAAATTCAAAGTAATTGTGGGTGAGGATGAATTTTGTGAGTTTCACCACAGAATCAGCATCATTCGCGGTGTTTTTCATGAAGTCTTTGCAGGCATTTAATCCATCCTGGTGTGGGATATTAGAGTACAAGGATTCCACATCCATGGTGGCCAGGATGGTTCCTTCTGGTAGAGGACCTATTGCTGCTAGTTTACTCAGTAGGTCAGTTGTGTCCTGAATGTACCTGGGTGTATCCTTTACCAGGGGTTTAAGAGGGCATTCTTAAACCCCTGGTAAAGGATACACCCAGCTACATTCAGGACACAACTGACCTACTGAATAAACTAGAAGCAATAGGTCCTCTACCAGAAGGAACCATCCTGGCCACCATGGATGTGGAATCCTTGTACTCTAATATCCCACACCAGGATGGATTAAATGCCTGCAAAGACTTCATGAAAAACACCGCGAATGATGCTGATTCTGTGGTGAAACTCACAAAATTCATCCTCACCCATTCAACTTCACATCTCGGAGACAAAGAAGAATTTGCGAATACAAATTGATGGTGACCTTTGACACTCTTAATGCTGGAATGAACCTGTCACACGGATTTATGACTGTTGTGAATGGGTTTGAGATGAGTTCTGAGCAGAGGCTCCCTCTGGTGGTTACAAGCGGTACTAGTGAGGATTGGGAATCAGGTGTTACTGATTGGTCTTATTTAAGGGAATCATTTTCCCATCAGGGTTGCCGGTGATCAATTGTTCTGGTCTGAATCCTTCTTTCCAGTTTCCCTTGTAGCCTGCTGTGTCGTGTCTGCATCTCCTGCTATCAGATAAGACAATTTCTTATTTTGTGTTTTTGCTATATTTTTGCATTTTGTCCTGCACTTCTGTGGGGGCCTTCTGGGTCCCCTCCGGGGCTTTTGCCCTCTCAGTTTAGTCCAGCCACTGTGTTTTGTACTTTTGCTTTTTGCAGTTTTTTCAGTGGCTGCTGTTTTTGTTACACCAGAGAACTAATTTAGGTGGTAGAGGTCGTGTGATCTCAGGTATTTTTGAAATTAGTAAAGTTGGTGCTTTTCAGGGTTTTCTGGGATTGCAGTAAGTACCCTTCCTGTCCTTTTCTATTTAGATAGTTTGGGCCCCAGCGTTTGCTCATACTATTTTCTTTCTGTGTCAGTATTTCCTCTTGTCTAACCGCCATTACATGTTTGGGGGCTTTCTATTATCTTTGGGGTTCTGCTCCGGGGCAGATAGCTTTCCTATTTCTATCTTTAGGTGTAGTTAGTTTCTCAGGCTGTGACGAGGCGTCTAGGACCAACGTAGGAACGCTCCACGGCTGCCTCTAGTTGTGGTGGTTAGTCAGGGTACTGCAATCTCATAGATTCCAACTGCTCTGGTGTATTTCCTTTTTTACCTGCACTCCTCAGCTACCGTAACATAACAGTATCACCGGCCATAAAAATTGTATGGTACTCACAGAAGGGAAAAAATATTTTGAAGGAAGAAAAGTTGTCAGAGATATTTTTCTGTTTGTTGCATTTTTTTTTTCCTCTGTATCTCTGGGTGCTGGGGAGGATCTTTTCTCCCAATGGAGTTTGCACAGTTGTCTGGCCGTGTGGATCAGCTTGCCACTGAGGTTCAGAGTATTGCTGCATATCTTGCTAGGTTACCTGTTGTGGAACCTAGGATCCCCATGCCAGATTTGTTTTCAGGGGATCGAGCTAAGTTTCAGAATTTCAAAAATAATTGTAAATTGTTTCTTGCCTTAAAATCTAAGTCCTCAGGAAACGCAGCGCAGCAGGTTCAAATTGTCATCTCTCTCCTGCGCGGCGATCCTCAGGATTGGGCTTTTTCCCTCACACCTGGGGATCCTGTTTTGAGTGATGTTGATGCATTTTTTCAGGCTTTGGGGTTATTGTACGATGAGCCTAATGTCACTGATCAAGCTGAAAAAGCCTTGTTGGCATTAAATCAGGGGCTTGATGACGCTGAGTTATACTGTCAGAGATTCCGTAGGTGGGCAGTCCTGACCAAATGGAATGACGACGCTTTGGCGGCCCTTTTCCGGAAGGGTCTGTCGGATAATGTAAAGGATGTTATGGTGGGATTCCCTGTCCCCTCTGGTCTCAATGATTCTATGTCATTAGCGATTCAAATTGACAGACGTTTGCGTGAGCGGAGAAGTATGCGTGGAGTGGTGTAGCCTTGTGAGCCAGCTGCTGAGCCCATGCAGTGTGATGGAGTGGTGTCTGGGGCACAGCGTCATGAGTTTCGAAAGCGCAATGGGTTATGTTTCTACTGTGGTGATGCCTCTCATGCTATTTCAGTCTGCCCTAAGCGGGGAAGACGTTTTGCACGCTCAGTTGTCTTGGGTAGTGTTCAGACTAAGTTTTTATTAACTGTCACTCTGATATGCTCTCTGTCCTCATTTTCTGCTCAGGCTTTCGTTGATTCTGGAGCAGCTATTAACCTGATGGATTATGATTTTGCTAAACGTTGTGGATTTCCCTTGATACCCCTACAGAAGTCTATTCCCCTACTGGGGATCGATTCTACCCCTTTGGCTGAGAATAAACCCAGTTTTCTACTCAGGTGATAATGAGGGTTGAACCTGATCACCAGGAGTGCTGCAAATTTTTGGTTCTATATAATCTGCATGACATTATCGTGCTGGGTTTCCCTTGGTTACAGTCTCATAATCCTGTTTTGGATTGGAAATCTGTGTCTGTAACCAGTTGGGGCTGCCAATGTGTTAATACCAACACTCCTGTTTTTTCTGCCTCCCCCCAGGCTGAGGATGTTCCTGACTTTTTGTTTGATTTTTCTGATGTGTTTAGCGAAAGTAAATCTGCATCCTTACCTCCCCATAGGAGCTATGACTGCGCTATTGAATTAGTGCCAGGTAGTAAATTCCCTAAGGGTCGCCTTTTTAACTTGTCTGTACCTGAACATGACGCTATGCGGTCTTATATCAAGGAATCATTGGACAAGGGTCATATCAGACCATCCTCTTCACCCTTAGGTGCCGGTTTTTTCTTTGTGGCCAAAAAAGATGGTTCATTAAGGCCGTGTATTGATTATCGTCTCTTGAACAATATTACTGTGAAATATCAATACCCGTTACCCTTGATTTCTGACCTGTTTTCCAGGGTGAAAAACGCTACTTGGTTTACCAAGCTTGACCTCAGGGGGGCGTATAACCTTATTCGCATTAAGCACGGGGATGAATGGAAGACGGCATTTAACACCCCTGAAGGGCATTTTGAGTACCTTGTGATGCCCTTTGGGCTCACTAATGCTCCTTCCGTCTTCCAGTCCTTCATGAATGACATTTTCAGGGATTTTGTGGACAAGTTTCTGATTGTTTATTTGGATGATATCTTGATTTTTTCTAATGACTGGGACTCTCATGTGAAACATGTTCGAACTGTATTCCAGATTTTGAGAGAGAATGCTCTGTATGTGAAGGGATCAAAGTGTCTTTTTGGCGTACAGAAGATCTCATTTCTGGGATTCATTTTGTCCCCATCTGTTATTGAAATGGACCCGGTCAAGGTTCAGGCCATCTGTGATTGGGTCCAACCTACTTCATTAAAGGCTCTTCAGAGATTTTTGGGTTTTGCCAATTTTTATCGTAAATTTATTGGTAATTTCTCTGTTATTGTTAAACCATTAACTGATTTGACCAGAAAGGGTTCTGATGTGGTGAATTGGCCTCCTGAGGCAGTCTCTGCGTTTCAGGAACTTAAGCAGAGATTCACTTCTGCTCCTGTTCTACGGCAGCCTGATGTTTCTCTGCCATTTCAGGTGGAGGTTGATGCCTCTGAAATTGGGGCAGGTGCCGTTTTGTCCCAAAAAGATCCAGAGACCTCTAAAAGTAACCCTTGTGCCTTTTTCTCTCGAAAATTTTCTCCTACTGAACGTAATTATGACGTGGGTAATCGGGAGTTATTGGCCATGAAGTGGGCTTTTGAAGAGTGGAGACATTGGCTGGAGGGAGCCAAACATCAGGTGGTGGTCCTTACGGACCATAAGAATCTGGTCTATCTGGAATCTGCCAAGCGACTCAATCCTAGACAGGCCAGGTGGGCCTTGTTTTTCACACGTTTTAATTTTGTGGTTTCCTTTCTTCCTGGCACTAAGAATGTTAAGGCGGATGCCCTCTCGAGGAGTTTCCTTGCGGACTCTCCTGAGCTATCTGATCCCTCTGTTATTTTGAAGGAGGGTGTAGTTCTTTCCGCCATCTCGCCTAATTTGAGACTTGCTCTGGAGGGGTGTCAGGAGGATAGGCCCGAGCGCTGCCCTGTTGGAAAATTGTTTGTCCCGGACCAATGGAAAAAGAGTGTGATGTCTGAGATTCATTGTTCCGCATTGGCTGGGCATCCCGGAATTTTTGGTACCAGAGACTTGGTTAGTCGGTCCTTTTGGTGGCCTACCTTGTCTCGCGATGTCAGGGAATTTGTGCAGTCCTGCGGGACTTGCTCTCGCTCCAAGCCTTGCTCTCGCTCTAGTGGTTTGTTGATGCCATTGCCTGTGCCCAAGAGACCATGGACCCATATCTCTATGGATTTCATTTCCGATCTTCCTGTTTCTCAGAGAATGACCACCATCTGGGTAATTTGTGATAGGTTTTCCAAAATGATACATCTTGTGCCATTACCTAAGTTGCCTTCCTCCTCTGAATTGGTGCCGTTGTTCCTTCAGCACGTGGTTCGTTTACACGGCATTCCTGAGAACATTGTGTCTGACAGAGGAGTCCAGTTTGTTTCCAGATTTTGGAGGACTTTTTGTTCTAAACTGGGTGTTCAATTGTCTTTCTCCTCGGCATTTCATCCTCAGACCAATGGTCAAACTGAGAGAACAAACCAGACATTGGAGACTTATCTAAGATGCTTTGTGTCTGCTGATCAGGATGACTGGGTCTCTTTTTTGCCTTTGGCTGAGTTTGCTCTTAATAATAGGGCTAGCTCTGCCACTTTGATGTCTCCGTTTTTCTGTAATTCTGGGTTTCACCCTCGATTTTCTTCAGGACAGACGGAGGCTTCTGTCTGTCCAGGTGTTGACTCTGTTGTTGAGCGTATGCAGCAGATTTGGGACCAGGTAGTGGAGAGGTTGTCCCTCTCTCAGGAGAAGGCCCAGCGGTTTGCTAACCGGCATAGGACTGATGGTCCTCGGTTTAAAGTGGGGGACTTGGTCTGGTTGTCCTCAAAGAATATTCCTATGAGAGTAGCATCTCCTAAATTTAAGCCTAGGTTCATTGGACCTTATAAGATCATGGAGATTATTAATCCTGTTTCTTTTCGTTTGCTTCTTCCAGGGACATTTAAGATCCATAACGTGTTCCACAAGTCCTTGTTGAAGAGGTTTGTTGAGCCAGTGGTTCCTGCTGCTGTGCCTCCTGACCCTGTTTTGGTTGAGGGCAATCTGGAGTATGTGGTTGAGAAAATATTGGATTCTCGTTTTTCTAGACGAAGACTCCAGTATTTGGTTAAATGGAGAGGTTATGGTCAGGAAGATAATTCTTGGGTGTTTGCTTCGGACATCCATGCTAGGAGACTTATCCGTGCGTATCATAGAACTCATCCTGACCGACCTGGTTGCTCAAATGAGGGTTCGGTGACCCCTCCTCAAGGGGGGGTACTGTTGTGAATGTGTTTGAGATGAGTTCTGAGCAGAGGCTCCCTCTGGTGGTTACAAGCGGTACTAGTGAGGATTGGGAATCAGGTGTTACTGATTGGTCTTATTTAAGGGAATCATTTTCCCATCAGGGTTGCCGGTGATCAATTGTTCTGGTCTGAATCCTTCTTTCCAGTTTCCCTTGTAGCCTGCTGTGTCGTGTCTGCATCTCCTGCTATCAGATAAGACAATTTCTTATTTTGTGTTTTTGCTATATTTTTGCATTTTGTCCTGCACTTCTGTGGGGGCCTTCTGGGTCCCCTCCGGGGGCTTTTGCCCTCTCAGTTTAGTCCAGCCACTGTGTTTTGTACTTTTGCTTTTTGCAGTTTTTTCAGTGGCTGCTGTTTTTGTTACACCAGAGAACTAATTTAGGTGGTAGAGGTCGTGTGATCTCAGGTATTTTTTGAAATTAGTAAAGTTGGTGCTTTTCAGGGTTTTCTGGGATTGCAGTAAGTACCCTTCCTGTCCTTTTCTATTTAGATAGTTTGGGCCCCAGCGTTTGCTCATACTATTTTCTTTCTGTGTCAGTATTTCCTCTTGTCTAACCGCCATTACATGTTTGGGGCTTTCTATTATCTTTGGGGTTCTGCTCCGGGGCAGATAGCTTTCCTATTTCTATCTTTAGGTGTAGTTAGTTTCTCAGGCTGTGACGAGGCGTCTAGGACCAACGTAGGAACGCTCCACGGCTGCCTCTAGTTGTGGTGGTTAGTCAGGGTACTGCAATCTCATAGATTCCAACTGCTCTGGTGTATTTCCTTTTTTACCTGCACTCCTCAGCTACCGTAACATAACATATGACGTTCTATATCAATTAAGGAATTTACTCCAAATACCCTGTGAAAACATCACAAAACATTACCAGACCCCAATCAGAGGGTAATAAAACTTTCACACTCCTTATCTATGAACTGTTCCAATATTTATGCTCATCCCTCTGCCATAATGACTATTCTGCTTCACGTCACTTGTCTTACCTATTGCATTTTTTTTGTGCTGTTTTGTGTATAAATATGTGATTCTTCAGATGTTGTATTAGTCTTTGCCTGATGAAGAGACCTGAGTAGTCTCGAAAGCTTGCAATTTGTTACCATCTTTTCAGTTAGCCATTAAAAGGTATCAACCACTGAGGACTCTCAACTCTAAATATTTTTCTATCTACTGGCTAACACGGTACAAAGATAT